>JAPXFQ010002024.1:0-302500 GCA_028564705.1 Apricaphanius iberus
AACCCCCGACCCATTTGTGGTTTACGTTGGTTTTAAAGAAGTCCCATTCCACAGAAACCAACATGAAACTCATGACCAACTCAGAAATACTATTTACTTTTATTGTTATTGTAGCAAAACATTCTTGCAGATATGTATTTGTCATAATTACATACATAAATTTGCTCTGTTCGGCGTAGAATGTTATCAGCTTTTGCTAGGGGATTACTTATCAAGTCCTGGAAAAGGATAAAATAAAGAAATTAGAATTATGTAATTTTCTTCCACCAAAATGGAGAAGACAATTGGTTATCATCATTATCTCTCCTCTGCATTGCGGTGTCAGGGCCTGGGTCATCACGGCTGAATGCTTCTTTTGGGTGTCCCCCGCAGAGCTAGAGAGCTGTTTCACATCACTGGAAAGGTGGTTAAGGTGTTTTTGTAAGTCCAATCAGCAAGGAAGGTACCTGGCTTGGCATTCCATAGGCGTCTATAAAGCCGAGGACCTTCCTTGCTGCATGGATCTACAAACAACACCATAACCACCTTCCGTGCATGTGAACAGCCTCTCAGCTCTGCCGGGGAACTCCCAAAAAGAAGCTTCAGCCGGAATGACCCCAGGCCCTGACACCGCAATGCAGAGGACAGAAAATGATCATAACCAAGATGTCTTTCTCCATTTTGGTGAAAAAATGACATAATTCTAAATTCTTTATTTTTATCCTTTTCCAGGACTTGATAAGTGATCCCCTAGCAAAAGCTGATAACATTCTAAGCTGAACACAGCAAATTTATGTATGTAATTATGACAAATAGAAATATGCAAGAATATTTTGCTATAATAACAATAAAAGTAAATAGTATTTCTGAGTTGGTCATGAGTTTCATGTTGGTTTCTGTGGAACGGGACTTCTTTAAAACCAACGTAAACCACAAATGGGTCTGGGGTTTTGTCCCTGATCCTCCATACACAGCATGAAGAAAATCACAAGCTGAATATCTGCGCCAAGACGTCCATGTTGCTAAATACTCTGTAGGCAGAGTAACGATACTCCCGGTTACCAGATCCAGATTCTTGGCTGTCACGCAGAGCCACCACGTCACTCCACGTCGGCCGAGCCAAACGCAAGATTCCTTCGTCCAAGAAGAACAAGTTAAAAGGAGCACGTCTGCTCAGACACCCTTCTGGATCCTGTCTACAGTACTTATTTTCCAGGTCTGAGGGCATCAGTCGGAAAATGCAGCAGGTGCACCGAGCTCGCTGACCCTGGCGTCCCTCCACCTGCACCTGTGTCAAAAATGCTACTCAGTGAAAAAGGTTTTGGTAAAAAAGTTGCTTGCGTACCTTGTAAAATCTGCTTTTATAATATCAGACACCTAATCACGAAATTCTTGGTAAATTCAGGTATTTCATATAGGGTAAAATAAAACAAAATAAAATGATTACAAAAAAAATTGTTTTGAGCAGAGGAAACCCTTCTCGAAGTAATTTTTTGAAATATAAAACTAATACAGTGGGTATTAATATATCTTACAAGGTAAAATGTACTTCCAGTGACCATTTACATCGTTTACTGTATATTCACTTGATCTCAAATTGAAACAAAAAGCTCATCATTCAGATTACATTAAAAATTATATGTAGAAAAAGGAGCTTTCCTGTAACAGAGTGTAGCTTCGTTTCTGGTTTATTTTGGTTTAAAATATGTTTGCTTTTCATTCTGTGAAGCATCTAAAATTTTACTCAAGTGGGATTAGCAGTGCTTCATTATATTACTCAAGTAATATATAAATAAAAAAAAGAATAAAAAATACATTAACATTTGTTTTTAATTGTAATTTTTTCTTCAAAAAATTAACTCAGGTGATTTATTAATCAACATGATTTATTAATGTATCTTTATTATTTGGCTTCGTACTTGATTCACTTTGCTACAAATTTTCCCACGTATCATATCATAGAAATACACTAAAATTTATTTGGTCTAAATATCTTCTATCACATTTATTACCTCAGTCGAAGTTATGCGTGCAAAGTTGTAATTTGTTGAGTATAGAGCTGACTAAGTTGTTTATGATAGCTTGCGAGTGCACGTACAACATGCACGCCTCATGCACGAGCTTACAGTTAAGACTGAAGATACGCTTTTGGCCTGATGGTGCAAGCGCGAGCACAAAATTTCAAACTTCCTCAGAGTCCCTTTAAATATGTAAGCATTGATCTCCTGGCCAGAATTGTTTCATAATCTAATCACAAACACATTCATACCTGATGATTTTCCTGTCCTGCCTCACTCCTCTTTCTCTCTTCTACTGTCCTGTGTTTTTACCTCCTTCTCTGTCTCTCTCTCTTCCTCTCAGTGCTCACGTCTCCTCTTCTGTCTGTGATAACCAAAATGTTATCAATAATCTGTGGCGTCTCTTGGGGATGGTCGAGTCCTACTGTCGAACCCCCACAAGAAGTGATGCGGCTCATTTTGCCAAGTACAAAAGTTGGTTGTGAAGCATAGGATAAGTTTATAACTCCTACTAAAATATTGGAATGGCATAGATCACATTTACACTCTGTTGGATAGAAATGTGTAGACCTCTAATATTATCCTTGTTAGCCCCAAGACAAAACAAATATATATTTTTTAATGAAATCTGCATTTAAAACATTGATTTTAAACCAAAAACTAGAGATTAAACATAAATTAAAATAAGGGACACTTAGGCTAGAGGGCGTGGTGCTTTCAGTGAGTTCCTTAAGGCTCCGTTTGTTTCATCAGACCGAGATCTACAGCCTACACTGGAGCAGTTTGCAGCAGAGTGTCAAGTGGCTGGAATTAGAATCTGCCCCTTTAAGTCTTAGACTATGTTCTTGAGCATCACGGGTAAAATGCCTTCAATGGGTCGGGGATGAGGTCCTGCCCCAATTGGAGAAGTTTTAGATTAATTGAGATTGATAGGTGGATTAATACTGTGTCTGCAGTGATGCGGGCGCTGTACTGGTCTGTCGTGGTGGAGAAAAAGACTAACTGAAATGGGTAGCTCTCGATTTACCAGTCTATCTACATTTTTACTGAGATCTGTGTCACAAGCTCTGGATACTGACCCCCAAAAAAGATCACAGCATACAAGCAGCTGAAATTACTTTCCTCCACAGGGTTTCTTGGCTTTCCCTTAGAGATAGAATTGGTCTACCAGAAGGGGCTCAGAGTAGAACCACTGGTCCTCCACATCAAGAAAAGCCAATTGAGGGGGGTTGGCATCTGTAGGATGCTTCCTGTACGCCTCCCTGGTGAAGTGTTCTGGGCATGTCCCAGAGGAAAAGCCATGGGCATGCTTGAGGGACTATGTTTACTCAGCTGAGCACGGAACACCTTGGGATTTGCCCTCAGGAGCTGGCTGAAGTGGCTGGGAAGAGCAAAGTCTGGGTCTTTCTCCTTAAACTGCTGCCCCTTCGAACTGATCCCAGATAAGCGGAAGACAATGAATGGATGGAAGCTGATACCCTCTTATCAAAATGGAAGGTTTAAAGTCTAATCTTGAAAATAGTGTGTCTTAAGGACAAACGCATGCAGTTAATATCTAATATTGATTCTATTTGTTTCACCCAGTGGAGTGCCCAGATGTCTATATAGTGGAGCGACTGTTCTCAAGCAGCCTGGTTGTGGTGGTCAGTCTTTCTATGCCTCGTCGAATGAACGTCTACCACTTCAAGAAGGGTACAGAAATTTGTAACTACAGCTACTTGAAAAACATCCTCTCGGTCAAGCTGAACAGACAGGTGAGAAAAGGGAGCTAATTTTTCTCTTTTCTTTTGGCTGCATTGTTGTGCTAATCTCCTGGTCTGTTGCCGTCACTTCAAATGCGGACGTCAGCGACTTGTGGTGTGCTTGGAAGAGTCGATCTACATCCACAATATCAGAGACATGAAACTACTTAAGACCCTGCTCAACACACCAGTCAACCCAACAGGTACACACCAGCTGTTGGGTAAAGAGAGCTACATATTTAATTCAGAAGAACACTGCAGAACCGAATCTGAATTCATTAAATACTTATAGACATGAATCACAGTCAAAGTGTTCTTTCAAAAGGTTTATTATGGTGCACTTCTTTAGCTTCTGAAGTATTCATTCATGACAGATGTTTACTGGGTAATGTCTAAGGATGTTATTGCATACATGTGCAAATTGCCATTGAGAAAAAATGACTGAAATAGGCTTTCTAGGTCATTCATTCATAATCTAAAGGGGCATATGCCTCTTTTTAAACTAGTTATAATACATATATGGTCTGTAAACAAAAAAATGTATTGACGTTTTTTGCACATTACTTTCAAATCGACAAGAGCAAGCACAGACACGTCTTGTTATTGTCGCTAAGGATAAACTGAGAGATAATTTTATAGTTCAAAAATAACAACTTGTATGTTTTGTATGTTAAAGAGAAGATAAAAAATGCCACAATTAATGTAGTTTTCAGTTTTTATAAAAATGTATGTACATGAAATACCGTGAAAAAGTTTTAGGCTGCTATGAAAAATGGCTCTAAAAATAATCTTTCCAAAAATTGTATTTTTAAATTATTTTCATCAATCAAGAAAATGCAGTAAATGAACAAAAGAGAAATCTAAATCAAATCAATATTAGTTGTAACGACTCTTTGCCTTAACAAAAATCATAAATTCTTCTAAGCACACTTGTACACAGTTTTTGAAAGAACTTGGCTGGGAAGTTGTTCCAGACATTTAGCAGAACTAACCGTGGATCTTATGTGGATAAGCTTCCTCACATCCTTTGCTGTCTTGAGATCAGGGCTGCTTGGTGGCCATACCTTCACTTCCAGGACTTTTTGTTCTCCTTTATGCTGAAGATGTTTCTTAATGACTTTGGCTGTATGTTTGGGTTTATTGTCCTGTTGCAGAATTAGTTTGGTGCCAGTCATATGCCACCTTGATGGTAATAAATGCTGGATAACTATCTGCCTGTATTTTTCAGCATTGAGAACATCATTAATCCTGACCAAATCTTCAATGCCATTTACAGAACTTCAGCCCCAAACATTTAAGGACCCTCCACCATGCTTCATGTTGCTTCATGTAGCCCTTCAATGAAAAAAACAGCCTTCTACTACAGCCAAATATTTCAAATTTTGACCGATCAGTCCAGGGCATCTGCAGCCATTTTCCTGCACCCCAGTTCCTCTGTTTTTGTGTATACTTGAGTTACTTGCCCTTGCTTCTACGTCAGGGGTACGGATGTTTAGCTGCAGCTCATCAATTAAGACCACTTCTTGCCAGACACCTCTGGAAAGTAGATGGGTGTACCTGGGTCCCACTGGTTTCTGCAAGTTCTGAGCTGATGAAACTGATGGGTATCTTCTGATTTCCAAGGGTAATAAGCTTGATGTGTTACGTGTATGCTGCACTAAGTTTCCTTGGCTGACCACTGCGTCTACGATCCTCAACATTGCCAATTTCTTTGTGTTTCTTCAGAAGGGCTTGTGCAAAGGGCAAATCTTGAAACTCTAGTCTGCTGTGCACTTTGTGTCTATTTGCTGTGCTCGATCTTGCCATGACATGAGACTATCTTGCAGCAGTGTTAGGCCAATCCTCACTAGGGTTGGGCATGGTTTACATTTTAACGATTCCAATTCCGATTCTCACTATCGATTCCTGTTCTACACAGATTCTTTGAGGTGCAAGAGAAGAAAAATGAAATAATTTTTTCACTTGAAAAAGCCTTTACACAGGCCATTTTTATTTTTTTGGTCGATCTGTCAATACATTTAAACCTGAACTGTTACTGTAACTTAAGTCAGGGGTAAATAAAGTAGCTACCCGCTAAGTTATTTACCTTAAAGTTGTTATTTACTTAAAGTTACCAAAATGTGGGCGACTCTACATCGCTAAGGGGTTGCAGCCTTTTTATCACATACGCCGTTACTTTTTTTTGGCACTCAGCAATTTGCTCTGCTGACAGCTTTCCTCTTGCTGCCTTGGTTAATGAGATTTGTCTATTTGCTAGCCAGGGTCTTTGGCCGGATAACGTAGCAGCAGCAGCTGCAAACTGCCTTATGCTAGCGTCACTCTGTGAGCGTTTAACAACTATGAACAGATTTGACACAGTTTTAGCAACTGGTAGTGTATTCAAACTTAAGCTAGTCTCTGAAGAATAAGACAATCATAATTTCATGTACCTGATTCTGTTTCCAACGAGGAGTTGCTGGCTGATAGTTGACTGTCCAAAATGGAGGAAGCGACGGGAGCAGGAGAGGGACGCAACACATCAAACACAGTACACTCGTTACCACACTGTATACCACGCAGCTGCCAAAGGTGTTTTGTCATGTTTGTTTTACATCCTCCATTGGCGGTAATAAGTTTATCACAGGTGTTGGTATGTGCAAATCCATCCTTTTGTAAATTAAAATGAAGCCAGACTTTCGAGCGGCGTCTATGGTCCATGTTGTTCAGAGTATTATAGAGTCTGTGGTTCAGACATGTTACATTTCGTGGGGCTCACTGGGCGGCGTAATAGGTAATACAAACCCCAGAAACGTACTAGTGCAGGGCCCGCACTAATTTGTTTGCTCACACTGTGGACATTCAGGAACTGAAAAAAATCAAAATTCAAACATCTTCTTAATGGTTCCGGAACCGGACGTTAGGAACCGGTCCCAAATACGAACCGGTTCTTTGTGCCCAACCCTTTTCCTCACCCAGGTTTAAGTCTCCTACACAGTTTTTTCTGTTTCTGTTAATGGGTATGTTACAGCTTACGTGTCACATTGATGCTCATTAGCTCATTTGGTATAATTGACAGATCATACACCTGATCATAATCCTACAAAATCCCTGACTTTGTGCAGGGATACTTGTAAATTTGGTGCCGATTTGAAAGCAAAAGGTTATAACATAAGATATAGATTTTGTAAAGTGATCAAAATAAATAATCCTTTATATTTCTGAAAACTTTCTTTGTTTACAACACTTTTTTCACACCAGCCTGAAGCTTTTGTATATTTCAATTCAATTCAGTTTATTTATATAGCGCCGTTTCACAACAGATGTCATCTCAAGGCACTTTACAAGAAGAGTTATTACAATAAAATGATCATCCTGCATATTTCTGTATGTTTATTTATTACTTTCAACCTGATGATTTTTTCCCCTCACTGCAAAAAGATTGGACACCCCTGAGTTAAAGGATGTGTTCTCCAAGATCTATATATGTGAAAATGCAATTTGCCTTTACTACTATAGGAGAGGTAATGTAAATCTAAATGTTGCAGGAATTTTTATTTATATTTATTATTTTTCACAATTTAGGATTTTTATAACTGGTTAAATTTATTCCTGCTTAAAATAAAGCACAAAATATGTAAGAAACCATAAAGATTTGTTTAAAGTTTCCTTTGCTACCCCGTAGGTCTATGTGCACTCTCTGTCAACCATGGTAACTCCTACCTGGCATATCCAGGCAGCGCCACCATCGGAGAGATAACAGTCTATGACGCCAACAACCTGGTGAGGATTAGGATAGTAAACTTCTAGGGGAAACAAAAAAAAGTTATTAGAAGACATTTGTTTTCTACTTTTAGAGCACCGTGACATTAATCCAGGCCCATGACAGTCCACTGGCGGCCCTGACATTCAATGCCTCAGGCACAAAATTGGCCAGTGCTTCTGAGAAGGTAAGGGCATGACTTCTTTTCCTGCCTTCCTTTTGCTCTGGTGAGTAAGTGTGAGCTACTTCTTCTTTTCTTTAGGGAACTGTTATAAGAGTTTTCAGCGTTCTAGAGGGTCAGAAGTTGTTTGAATTTCGGCGAGGGATGAAAAGGTGTGTTTACATTTTAATATTGTCTGTTGTGGTTGTATACTGGGATAAATAAAATAATTTTAGGGAAACATGTTGGCAAAATAATGATCTTAAAACCACTATGTCAAGACAACTTATAAAGGATGCTAACAGGAAAAATTTTGTAGGCATTGCTAACAAAACAGCTCTTTCAGGTGAGAGTCATGCAGTCTTTCGAAAGTTAGAATTTTTCATTTCTTGATCAAGATCTAAAGAAATTGTGGCTCTACCATACTAAATGTACCAAAGCTTTTCAAACTGTTACATATGCAAACAATAAAATTTTTACTGCAACTTTTTACTGCAACTTGGCTATAATATAAATAGTTTATAAAATTTTGTATTTTTTTGCAAAATATTTTTCTGTTGAAAAGAATCACGTTACTTTAGTCATTCTTATCTTTTTTTACTTAAAAAAATGCACACTTACATTTTCAGGTGTGGTTTTCTTGTTGATATTTTGTGTTTCAGATATGTTAGCATCAGCTCTCTGTCATTCAGTGCGGACACTCAGTTCCTGTGTGCTTCCAGCAACACTGAGACCGTTCATATCTTTAAACTGGAACAACACAGCCCCAGGTAAACACCACTACTCTTTATAGTCAAGTCATGGATTAGATCATGTTAGTAAAATACAGCCAGTCTAGTGTTAGTCTGAGAAAACAGTCATATATACTTGAAAATATAATTTATTGCTGTTTTAACCAAAGATTTTTCAATGTAGGTCCACAGGCATTTCCCCAAGGTAGAATGTTATTTGCCCCAACATAGTGCACTTCTCCTCAGGTGCTTAACCTCCAGGCTTTGGCTTCTTTATCTAACAAATTTTTCATGTGAGTCATTTAGCATATTTTAAACACAAAAATGAACAGATATCTGCTGTTTCATAATCTCGATACCAGTTCAGTCAAGGCTTTTCAGTGAGCTGACCTTAAAAAGGAAGTTTTTAGCATCGCAGCCTGACTCTCTTTGGCAGTGTGCAGCTTAGATATAGAGGAAGAAATTGACAAACCAATGCAAACAGTCTTTTTTATTTCTGCCCAAGATTTAGCACACAGATTGTTTTGAATACACACCTAGAAGCTGACTATTTGCACCCATTTTGTCATCAGGCAGTCACTTTAATGTGGACAAACAACTAAAATAGACCTTTTACCCACTTTAACTGTTTTATCCAGCTCACTACAACATGTCATACCTGACCGAGTCAAAATGACTGTCTGAAAGTGCGTTCACACTGGCCATTGCATCCAGGCAGCAGGGCAGCTAGATTACATGCAAAGTCTATGGTACCTATGCAGCAAGTGGGTGTCAAGCTGCGGCAAATTGGCACTCAGCAAGTCGCGCACGTCGGGGCAGTGGGCATCAGCGCATCCACGCAGCTGTTGCTGCATGAATTTTGGAAAATTAGCCAATCAGCAACCCTTTGCACTACTTACACCATCAATGCATAGATCGGCCAGTCAGCCATTCAAAATGGAGGATAAACTGACCATTGCTGTGTGTAACTACCGATGATTGTCTGACCAGTCTTTGTGTTTTTATAAGGACAAGAAGAGTGTGGAGGATATCAGAGTAAACAGTTAAATATTTTATTTCAAATTTCTTGTGCAACAGAAAAATCCCCGCCTACTGACTTGACGCGCTGACGAGGACTACTACTGTGCAAAGTGTGAAAGCAGCTGGTTTTAATTTTTAAAGTATTAACATTAGTCCATTTGAACGTCTTGTTGCCTGGACAAGCAGGCCAGTGTGAATGCGGCTATAGAGCATGTGGTCGATATAGGGCCTTGAGGCAGACAGACACTAGAAAAAAACTTTTTAAACGGATGTGTGCAATTTGACGATACAATGTGAACAGGACAGAACACGGACAGTGTTGAGGACAGTGGACATTCCGATCACGTGACAGCCCCACAAAAAAAAATCTTGTCCCGAAAAAATCCTGAGAGAAAGAGTCCCGACCCGAATCCAGTGGATTAGTAATAGCGCACCCCCCCCCCCCCCCCTTAAACCATAGCCTAGCACAGTATCAAAGATAATCTATTTAGCTTTATCCGCCGTCTTTAACCATATCCTTCATTCTCGTTGTTTGGCCACCTTACCACGTCATGAATGGACTCGATTCGTCTGACTACCAAACTATTAAAATATACGCATTTTCAGACAGATATCATATGCTTACCAGTTTATCCAGGTGGTGTAGCAACAACGTAGCAGTTTCAGTTTTGGTGCGTGCAGTGTAGTAGACCAGATGGAATTGCATTTTGCAGCGGAGTTAATAACCACACACATTGGCACCGCATCGTAGCACCATTTTCTAAAGCTAAATCCCTGATATCTGACAAGATAAATGTAAAAAAAAAAAATTATAATCTCCAGTTTCCTGTCCGATCCCGTGGATTATTTCCTGTCCCTTCCCAATCACGTTACCAACAGTGAAATTGACTCCCATCCCACGGGAATCCCACAGCAATCACGTGACCCGTGGGAATCCCGAAGAATTGTCACCCTCTACTTGGCGAGAATGTACTTGGCAAGTACAGTTGAAAGTCCGTTCTTTAAGGACGCAGTACGGTAGTTCTCCAATTGGAACGTAGCATACTTGGTTGATATCACTGCTCAGCAATGATCATTCCAGAATTTCAATAAATTGACCACTTTTACCCTGGAATTGGATTAATTACACATTTAAAATCAATAGTAAAATAAGAAAAACCTTTTTCGACAAGTCAAATATTAAAAATTAGGACGAAATATTGATACAAAATCGTAAACCTGTAAAATAATGGTCTTAACTTTTCATCGCTGATTATAAAAGGCTCTACTAATTAAATGCTGGTTTACCACCTCATATTACTTACAGGCTTCTTAGTGAAAAATAATTGTTTACTGGAATGAAAACTCTTGCTTCCTTCATAAGAGTATTTGCCTACAAATTATTTATTTCTCAACTGACACAATTGATGATGACCTGCTTTAGAGGTATACAGTTAATTGAATAATTTTATTATAGTTTCCGCTGGATACAAGCACTAATAATTTAAGGTATTTAATATTTTACCAACCTGGGCCAGCATTGTTGCTATACAACTGCATGATTTACTTACAAAACTACTAAACACAGATTAACAAATTTATTGTTTTTTTATCATCATCGGGTAAACTCCTATCAAATGCCTCCAACATAAATAGACAAAATTTTTTACTAAAGTTTTTTTATTAGAATGACACAAATCAACCAACATATATATGTATATATATATATATATATATATACATATATTATGTATGTATATATATATATTATGTATGTATATATATATATATATTATGTATGTATATATATATATTATGTATGTATATATATATATATTATGTATGTATATATATATATTATGTATGTATATATATATATTATGTATGTATATATATATATATATTATGTATGTATATATATATATATATTATGTATGTATATATATATATATATGTATATATTCAAACATTGGAGAAGATGAGGAGACTGAAAAAGATGATCCAGGACACAGGTAAAGCAGATTGCTCGGAGCTTTTTGGACGCCGCATCAGAACATGCACTCTGGTCCCTCCCCGGCAGAACTGTCTGCAGAAAACAAAGAAAACAGAGAGATTATTCTCCACCGATCCAATCTAATGTTTACAGTGCTCTGTTTGATCATTAATGGGTACTGTGGTAAAATAATTTTATTACTATGAATTTACATGCCAAAATGGTTTTATAAACCTTGACGACACAGTTTATAAGATACCAATATAAACTAAACAAGAATCAGATAAAAATACATTTTATTTTCAGATACTTGCAGTTATCTGTCATATTTACCAATACTAAAACCCTTTAATTCTGACTTTTAGCCGCTACTAACAGATCAAACTTAGCGGAGTCAGGCTGTGGTGAGCGGGGAAAACAAACGCCAACCACCCGCTGAGCCTGTAGCTACTGCAGCCTGTCTGCTGCGCTGAGCTGCTCCGAAAACGCCGAAAAATATTTCAAAATAGGCAGATTCTTAATAAACTGACCATATAAATGAACTTAGAAGGTCTACTTTCTCGCCAAAAAAACATCTTACAACTGCTTTTTATTACGAGTTAATGGTGATATAAAAGCTTCCGGGAACGTTGAGCGTACTTGCCTTGATGCGTATTTAAAAATTGGAACAGTACTTGGGCCGCTGAATATGACGTTTCTCAAGTACGCGAGTAGGCTACACAAGTCCACACAAGTACGCATATTGAGAAACGGCCCATGCCATTCTCATGTGTTTCAAATCTAAAGCCAACTAACTAGATGGGTGGGTGTGGTCTGCAAGCATTAATTTTCAAAAAAGTGACAAAGCCCTCTAAGCGGCTCATTCTGAGAGGGACAGAAATTTTCAAGAAGTGAACTGATGAGATCTCTGTGTGAGTAATTTTATGCAAAAAACTTCATTAACATGTTTTGTTTAGACTGTAGACCTATTATTATTTGTTTTAAAAAGAGGCGTAATATATTCCCTTTACATAGATATTTTGGGTATCTATACTTCACCACGACTGGAGTACTCCTCATATTTTCACCCAATTATCTGTAATTTATACTCCTTACATTTTATAAATAGCCTTATTACTCCTATTAAATTTCAACTTGTCACTGTTAAAAAACACATAAAAAACTATCCTATCCAAATAATTTGGGCCATCCAGATGGAGTACATTTGACTGCAGTTGAATAACTTCAGACATCTACCGTTCTGACACCGTTTGGTTAGTACGTGATCCATCCCTAACTGTGTATGACACAAACCACTTCACAGTCCATCCAGGAAATAGCGCTTAGTGTTCAAAGATGGCCATGACTATGGAAAATGCACCATTACAATACTTATAGGCAATAGACCATTGGCACATTTACCAGGTTTTTTAAGTAACGATTAGGGAACTCTGTTTCCGGCAACAATGGCGCAAGCTAGAAGCAGAAGTTAATGCAGCATACCAGGCAATTTTTTTTTTGATAGTCTGGACTATGTAAGAAAAAAGAGAGAGAGGGACATAATTTGAAAAAAAAAAACGCCCCAAGCTCCCTCCCCCTCCCTTTCTGATTGGTCTTGAAGTTGCGCCTACTTTTCCGTGCACGCGCCAGGTCAATTGGCTAAGAAGTGCAGGGTAGAGAGAGAAAACAACCAGAGTGTCAACAACGGCGTTATCGGAGGTGAGGATGCTTTTTTGGTTTGAAATCGGTATCTTCTGCTGTTGAGCTGAGTGTTGATCCATGGCTGCTCTCGGGACTTATGACGGAGGCTCGATTCTGAGGTTCTGTGTTAACAGAAAACTGAGCATGCGCGCAGTTACGAGCACAAGCACACAGCGTTCGTGATGATTGAGAGCCCTTTTCATCACTTGATTGCTTAAAGTGAACGGCACTGTGACTTTTGAGCCATAGCTGAGATACGGGAAGGCGGGACTTACCCGTAATGTTATAATAAATAAAATGACTTATTTTATATTAACATTTAAGGCCAGGAGGTCAATTTATAACAATTCTTAAAATTTCTAATTCATTTAAAGATCCAGACTATCACTTTAAGTGGCGCAATCTTATCCATCATGTTTGAGATTTTGGATAGAAAATCATCTGTCAGTTTATCTACTGAGTGTGTGTTGGTGGATGTTGGTGATTTAGATAAGGTTGGAGTTTACATCAGTTTAAAGTTTTCAGCTGAGTTTTCTTTAAGGAAGCGTTGTTTTTTTTTAACAGTCGATTTGTTCTAATTAGGTATGTTGCTTTCAAATGTGTTGCGTTCATTAATGTGTTGGATTAGGTCAAAGTTATGAAGCGCGTCATTTAGTGCTTTTGTTCCGCTGTCTTTGGGTTTGTCAGTATGAATGTTGCATTCCCCCACAATTGCTATGTGGTCATAGTCTAGACATATTGCAGAGCAAAAATCATTGAAGTCGTTATAAAAGTTTGTGTTAAGTTTCGGTGGTCTGTATATGTTTACAACTATGATTTTGTTTGGTTCATTTGTTTCAGTAGCTAAATATTCAAAGGTGGTGAATTCACCTAGCGATACCTTTTTGAAGTTTAACGACGGATGAAAAATTGTGGCCAGCCACATTCACACACTGATAGCCAACATGGCTCGGTAGGACGATGTAGAATTTGTGGGGTTAAGTGCCTTGACCAGGGGCACATTGACATGTGACTGGAGGAAGCTGGAATCAAACCTACAACCCTTGCAAAGCCAACTACTCTACCACTGACCCACAGTCGCCCCACTATGAAGTGATAATTAGTCGGACAAGTCTCTATACATTTTGTTCTTTATTTTCATCTTACCAAGTTTCTGAGAGAAATAGTGCATGTATATCAGGTGTGATGATGTAGTCATTGATTATTAGTGATTTTTCTGATAGTGATCTTATGTTTTGTATAGCTGCATTAATATTTCTTTCCGAGATCAAGAGATTCTGTTTGCAAGGTATTATTTTTAAATTCTGCACTGCTCGGTTATTTATAGTTTTAGTGTGTGAACGTCTCTTTTTTATAATAACCGGGATTTTACTTTCAAGGTGAGAATTTGAGTACGAATGACCGAACACCACCTTCTGGCAGGAAGTTTGTCTGACAGTGTTCGGTCGGTATCAGATGTCTGATATGGTGAGTTGAATTGGAGAGCAATGTTTATAGTTCCTGTTTGGGTGTGGCGTTAAAAGCAGGATTCTTTTTTTTTTTTTGAGTCTGAAGGTTTTCAGAAAATACCCGGAATGGTGAGCCTGTCACAGAGTCAGGAGTTGACAATGAGTTAGATCTGCTGCTGATCCCCCTGCCAGCCAGTTTGTTGATTGGATCTGCCGTCTCAGGGAGCATCCTCTGCACAGTAGGATCTGCATGTTCACCACATAAAGATGGTTGAACTCTGTGTTTCTATCGAAGTTCATCTGATGGCGTAGTTGCACAGTTAGCTGGCATGACTGTGGCAGGCTTATCACTGACAGGTGCAAGGATGTCATCTTCTCTGTGTGTTACAGCAAGTTGGCATTCAATATGTATCTCAGTTCGAGGACAGTTTACATTAGATAGCACAGTCCAGAGATAAACCTTCTGACCGACCTTTCTTATTGATGTGACGTCCATCTTTTGTGAATAGGTGCCTTCGTTCACAGAAGATCTTAAAATTATTCAGGAATGGAATAGACCTTTCAGCACAGACAGTTTAAATAAATCTGGTAAATGCTTTGATGCGGCTAAATTCTTTGTCTGAGGGCGTTGCTGGAGTTGGTCCAGATATGTGAAGTTCTATCTTGTTAGTGTTAAAATTCTGGAGAAAATCCAAGAAGTCCTTCTTTAAAATTTCAGATTTCTTGTGGGAGATGTCGACTGTTCCTGCATGGACAACATTTTTTTGTAGTTCTGGGTTGCTCTCAATAATTGATGGAATCATCTCGGAAAGTTGTTTAACTGTCATTTGTGGTGAATTAAAGACACTTGTATTGATGCATAGTTGTTCAATACCTTTGATCGATCCATCATCCATCCAGCGTTTTCTTTTTTTTTCCGCTGGTTTTCGAAGTTGTTGGTTTTTGGAGTTTCTTTCAACGTTCCTTTTTTTTCTTTTTGGGTGTCTCTCGTCTGGATGTTGGCCACACTTCTGATGAGTGGGGGGTTCTTCCCGATAGACGTTGTCTGTTCGCAGGGGTACTCTGTATTGTTGGCATCGACCTGCTAGTTTGTTGAAATTCGCATGTCATACTCAGAGTAGTACTGTTTCTGGCGTTTTCTTCAAGGCGTCGGAACTTTAATTCCATGTCCTTCATTCTTTGCAGTATGCTTTGGACAGTGTAATCAGCGTTGAGAGCCATTGTAGTCTTTGGTTCTTTGTCCACAGTGAAAAAAGAGGGATAAAATCCATCCCAGGGAGGTCGTCCAGCATCCTTAGGGTGAATCAATAAAAAATAAAAAGGAAAATAAGTAGCGTGGGGGCAGGACTGGAGCAGGAGGAGAGGAAACACGTCCTGCTCCTTTGACAGTCAAAGCAGATAAAAAAACCTCTCTGTCAATACATCTGCGACTGGGTGCAAACTTTGTGACGGATAATTATAAACTAGGCTTTAAATTGTAAAGCAGCCCTCACTTCCATCCATGTCACAGGGGTGTCACAATCTCAATTTTGTATCAAAATCGATCGAAATTATGTTATGACCTTCAATTCAATTCAAATTTCAATTCAGTTTATTTATATAGCGCCATTTCACAACAGATGTCATCTCAAGGCACTTTACAAAAAGAGTTATTACAATACAATGTTTAGTGTAGAAATTACAGAACCACAGAAGATTGTGTCGTGGAATTCTCAGCAATCCCTCATACTGAGCAAGCATGCAGCGACAGTGGGAAGGAAAAACTCCCTTTTAACAGGAAGAAACCTCCGGCAGAACCAGGCTCAGCACAAGCGGTTATCTGCCGCGACCGTCTGTGGCTTGGAGAATACATAACAGAGACACAGAAAGAGCAATAGAACTGATGCACAAGTTTGTTGCAGGACGTGGAGAATTTTCCGTCACTGCAATGCCATCTTAGTCAGGGTCGTCAAGCAGGGCTAATCCGGAGCACCTACTATAATAGAAAACAGGTTAGTGCTTGAATTGACAGCACATCATGCAGTTGGGGAGAAGTAGGAGAGAAAGTAGGAACAGACCCTAATAATGTCCTCCAACAGCCTAGCCTAAAGCAGCATAGCTACTAACATTAACCTGTCTCCTAGCTACTAGGAGACCTGGCTACCAACACTCTGTCTGAGTCCTCCTGACCCGTGGACGGTGTAGGGCCGGTAACGGCCCCCGTCATGCCGGGGTCTTCTCGGAGTCGGGTTGTTTGAGAATGCAGCCCAAAGTGGGTGGTAAACTCCATCTAAGGCTAAATACCGGCACGAGACCGATAGTCGACAACTATCTTAAGGAAAAATAGACAGAACTGAGAGGACAGAGTTGAAGAGGGCGAGAAACGTTTAAGAGATAAACGGGTGGGGTCCGCACAGTCTGCCCGGGGGATTCAACCCGGCAGGTAATGGGCGGCCGCACTGTGCGGGAGGATCCCCTTGAGGGACCTCTCTCCGGCGCTGGCTGGCCCCTGTGGGGCACATTTCTTCCGCGGCGGTAAGCCGCGACCGGCTCCGGATCTTTACCTGGCTTACATTAATCTATCTCTACCTAGCTACTCTACCTCTTCCTATCTCTTCCTAACTTTTGACACTCTGCCTGACTACTAACATTAACCTGTCTCTTCCTATCTACCTGTCTGACCTGACTCTAACTACCTATAAACATATCTCTAACTGTAAGCTTTGTCAAAGAGGAAAGTTTTTAGCCTAGTTTTAAAGATAGACAAATTGTCTGCTTCACGAACCAACCCTGGGAGCCGGTTCCATAGGAGGGGAGCCTGATAGCTGAAAGATCTGCCACCCATTCTACTTTTAGAAATCCTAGGAACTACCAGTAAACCTGCAGTCTGAGAGCGAAGGTCTCTGTTAGGAACATATGGAACAATCAGGTCTCTTATGTATGATGGAGCTAGATTATTAAGGGCTTTATATGTCAGAAGGAGGATCTTGAATTCTATTCTAGATTTTACTGGGAGCCAGTGAAGAGAAGCTAAAACAGGGGAAATGTGATCTCTTCTTTTAATATTCATCAGAATCCTAGCAGCAGCATTTTGGACTAACTGAAGACTTTTAATTGTATTCTGTGGACTACCTGATAATAGACAGTTACAGTAATCCAGCCTTGAAGTAACAAAGGCATGGACTAGTTTTTCAGCATCATTCCTGGACAGGATGGTTCTAATTTTTGCAATATTCCTAAGGTGAAAAAAGGAAATCCTACAGACTTCTTTAATGTAAGTTCTAAATGACATATCTTGGTCAAAAATGACACCGAGGTTTTTTGCTTTATTACTGGAGGCTAATTTAATGCCGTCCAGGTGAAGGGGCTGACTAAGTAGTTTCTTTTTCAGAGCTTCTGGTCCAAAGACGACAACTTCTGTTTTATCAGAATTTAGAAGCAAGAAGTTTAGAGTCATCCAAGTTTTTATGTCTTCCAGACATGCCTGTAGTCTACCTAACTGATTGGATTCATCAGGATTTATGGATAGATATAGCTGTGTATCATCTGCACATCGAAATCCAAAAGAGGATCGTGATCACCTCCCGCCATCTTTTTATCCTGTGTCCCACTCAGGACTCCATAGCAACAGTTAGCAGACAACCGTCTCATCACAAGGAATCACAGATTGCATTTCCCCTAAAAAGAAAATCTCAACAGTTCTCATACAACTGATACCATCACCTGGTAACATTATTAACTGCCTGTATCACATCCACCATGGTCAGAGCGCACATCTAAAGAGCACATTAGCTGACGCTAGCAAGTAGCTAAAGATTACCATACCTCAAGATGACGTGCTAACGCAAAGTGTTAGCTGCCTTAAATCGGATGCGGTACCAAGTTTATTCTTCTGAAACCTGGGCCTGATTACTCCCAAAATGTCAAAAATTGTAAAAACCCACTTCAGTAGCATCTATGCTGTGACGGTTTGCACCAGTCACTCTTCACTGATCATTTTCTAATAAAGTAGAAATAAAAGCAAGTAGAAATACTACAACTGCTGTAAGAATGGGCTTGAAAGCTAAAAGAACAGGGAACTTGTGGTCTCAAAGCTCAGACTTCTGATTTGTGATCTTAACTCATTTCCATGGTGAGTGGTAGTACCTACCTCACCAAAACCTGGCCATAACTTACATGTAATACTATGTTGACAAACATCATGTAAATAAACACACAAGATCAGAGAAAACATCAAAAATGTTCAACATACAATCATAAACAGAAAGAACTGTTACTTCATAGCTTTATTCAGTATAGACTACAATAAATAGAGAAAAAAATAAATGCTTCAGTCAGGTTGTATGTATCCCGAAAAAATACCAAGTACTTATGTCTAAGCACCAAGTATATAAACTCTAATGATTTGTTATTGTAAATCACAGTTCAGTATAAGTTAGGTGGGGTAACATGACAACCCTTTGAATTTTTCAATAAACTGTAAAATCTTTCCACATCAACAAAATAAATATTTGGTAAATGTAAAAAACTTGACTTGAAAATATACTTCGACAAAAGTATTCCTGGTGATTACATACTTCATTCTCTGTGTTAAGACTGAATTGTTAAAACTTCAGAAATATTTTTACACGTACTTTAAAATAACTTTGAATTAATAAATAGGAATATTTACTTTTCCAAATTAGAACATTTAATAGTAACAATAATAATCCACCTTTTAAATCATATTGGACAAAAAATAACAAAAATCTCAAATAATATTCAGAGAAATTTTTTTTTAAATTTTCTTTTCAATTAAATAGGAGTAAAAAGCTGTCAGGTTGGGGTTGAAGGAGGACCCAAATGCAGACCGACGTTTTAAGTCTCCTGAGCAGAGCCTCAGGTTTGTGAACGCAGACAGACAACTTGGACTCGGGAATGCAGACTGGAGATTTGGACTCGGGATCGCTGACAGGAGACCTGGACTCGGGAGTGCAGTCTGGAGCTTCTGGAAAACACACTGTAGACTGGAGCTCAGAAACACTCTCCTAAGGCTCAGATCCACAAACACAGATCGAGGGCTCGGGACCAAATCAAAAATGTCCTTCTGGATGTCATCATCCAAGGAAAAATCCGTGGGAAGTCCTCTACTCCAAAGAGACTCATGATAAAGTTCAAATATTTGCTTTTGCATACTTGGATTGTCCTCAAAAAATAAATACAAATTTTAAACTCTGCCTCTATCACTGACCTCCAGAAGGCGCTGTCCGCAACTGGGTTGGTTGGAGCCGACAAGGCAGACCGTGTCGGCAGAGAAGCAGCGGAGGAGGGGTGTTTCTCAATGCCAAGGAACCTTGCCTTGATGCCTTGGTCCTGCCCAGGTTGCCTCAGAGATACATCATCAAGGACAACCAAGGCGTGTTCCAATTGTCATGTGCTACTGAGGTATCTGTCCTCTGTTTGTCTGCCATTTAGCTAACTGACCAAAGATACATGGGAAATGCCTTGATGCCTTCCCTTGGTAAAAGATTTCCCAGAATACAGCACGGCAGGAGCCGCTAGCAGTAACTTCGGAGGAAATCTTCCAATTTAAATGTAAGTCAACTAATCATAGCTATCTGGGTTTTATCTAAGAAGTTTTTTTATTTTTTTTTATTAGATCCAAAGCATTTATATAAGGTTCGATAGTTGGTTAGTAGTTGCAGCCTCGGTGGCTACCATGTACCAACTCGCTTACAGATTTGATTTAACCAACATACACACTGTTAAAAAAAGTAAAACACTCGTTATACATGTCCAGTTCCATGGCTGAAGGAACGGTACTACGATATCATGCTACTACAATGGGCGGGATGTAAACAGCGCGTAAGCGGGCAGCCGTGGTCACGTGAGCTATGCCTGTTCAATTTAACCGTTTTCTTTGACCAAGGAAGGACAGTGTCCTCGTAAGGCGCCTCACCAACCAAGGCATTTCTTTGGTAGGCAAGGCGCCATGACATTGAGTAACACCCGAGGTCTGCAGCGTCTGTGAAAAAAAGGAAAGGTCTGCTTCATTTCCCTCTAACTGGGTTGGGCTTGGGAGCTGCTTAGACGAGGCAAGGCTCTGTGAGTTGGAGTCGAGATCGCTGAAGGACTGGGTCCAAGTCTTAGGATTGTCGGGATGCTGGGTCCAGAACTTGAGATCGCTGGGATGCTGAGATCGGATCTTGAAATTGTTGGGACACTGCGTCTGGAGCTTGGTCACGCCGGCTAGGCACTAGGAGCGGACCCCAGGAAGACGGCTGCGTGCAGACGGAACTTGCATCTCTAGTGGGTTTCTCGTCCCGAGAATCAGACTCCTCATCCTGGGGAATGAGAAGCAAAGCTTGATCTCTGCTTAAGGGATCTGGGGAGATGTTAACCCGGTCTTTCTGGAAAACTTTTGGAGCGACCCTGTTACAACAGCGATGGCGGGAGGACCATGAACCAACCCCAGGGAGGTTACCGAATGGGGACAAACACAGGGTGAGTCTCACACCAAGCCTTGGTTGCAGCACCTCTCCACCAACCTCGCCCAGTCATCCTCAGTTTTGTTGTCCTCTGCACAAGAGGTTTCCAAACAGCAGCCCTCTGGGTCCTCCTGGAGAGCTGTAGAAATGGCCCATGATCAACTATGTGCTGTCATTGATTGCGGCCAGACTAGGGCTGAACGGCAGGGAGTACCTGCTCATACCGCAGATTTCTATCGTCAGGGTATCCTCAGAAGGTGAGTTCTCCCCCAGGGAAGAATTGTTGGCTGACCATGCAAACCATTGTAGGAGGGTCATTTCTGGCTCTTTTTATTTTGCTCTGCTGTGTCTGGTTGGCTGTTTCGTACTGTCAGGTTGTGCTTGAAGGAGGACCCAGATGCAAAGCGATGTTTTGAGCTTTTTCGGCCCCTATTGATTATGAGTTAAAAAACAAAAAAACAGGACAGTATGTCGATTAGAATTAGACGAGACGTACCTTGTTGCCATACAAGACAACGAAGCAGGACATGAGGGTAAAGGGGAGCATATACTGGGAAGGGTGAAGGAAGACAATGAACAGCTGAGGACAAGAGACAAGGAGCACCTGACTTCAATTAAACAAACAAGGACACTGAGACTGACAGAGAGGCGGAGGATTAAGGAGACTCAAACAGGGAGGGAGGAGTGACGCAGATGAATACAAAGTAACTCCATAACAAAAGTAGCAGTGTCCAAATATCTATGAAAAACTGACTACTCCAGTCTTTAGTTTTCATCTTCATCCTCCTCAATTTAAAGATGAACCCTCCCTTTGCGGAGTATTAAAGTTTGCGTGTCTATGTGGACCTAATGGACCTACTTTGTCACACACAGAAACACAGAGAAAGGAAGTTGTATTCCATGTATCACACCAGTCAGTTTAATAATGCTTATCGTTCCCCTGAAAAACGTTTAAAACCCTGGCAACTTCTTCTGTCTATGAAATGCCCCCAGATGCCCCTGGACAGCACGTGAATAGTGGACATGTCAGGGAAAAGAGGACGGTTGGCCACCCTAATATGGTTCTTTAATATAGGCTAGCTGTATTGCACTAAAATGTATTCCTTTTCAAGGTTCTGCCTTCTTGATGCATACTCCAACCACAGCAAGCCCTCAGAAATCCCTGATACTGAGCAAGCATAAAGTGACAGTGGATAGGAAAAACTCTCCTTTAACAGGAATTAATCTCCAGCAGAACCTGGCAGTACTTGCGGCCAACTGCTATGACCATGGACAGAGCAGAGACACGGAAAGAACAAAATGAATTCATGTAAGAGTACTTTCTTTCAAAGAAAGTAAAAAGTTGATAACAGAACATGGAAGATGTTCATCTGAATCATCTGAATAGATTCTCCCCATTAAACATGGCATTGTAGCTGAGCAGGATACCAGACTAAGTGTAGCTTCAATGGAGACAACACAACAACAACAAAACAGAGAGAAAACAAGGCCAAAAACAGCTGAAATAACCACAAAAATCCCCAAAACAAAACAAACAAAAAATATTTGGGGAGTAATAGAAGAGAGAAGTAGCAGAGTGAAGAAAAGTGGTCAACCTGTCCTCCAACAGTCTAAAGCTTGGTTTATCCTTGATGCATGTACATTCCACGCGGAAATGAGATGCCTTCTAGTAGCGTTTTTACTTTTTGAGGCTTGTCCCTGCTTAGAACCAATATTCTTGAAGACTGTAGGGGCTCTACAGCATGCATACAACACTACACCATAGTAGAACTAGTAATCACTGTTGTTTACAAGATGGCGACACCCATGAGCTTAAACAAAGCATAACTTTTATACTGTTTACTTAGGAAAAAAGACGAAAAAGGAGACTGTCCACTCGTCAATTAAAACACAGTTAATCACAGTGATCTCTGTATTTAAGAACTTCCGGCAATAGGAGCTCTTGCAAGTCCACCATGTTTCTTCATGCGGGATAAGCTTGGTTTATGCTTGACGCATTCGCGTGGTCCGCGCGGCTCCACGATGCCAAATTTCAGCAACCATGCCAATCCGGGCGCGGAGATCCAACTTTCCGCACTGCGCACTAAGGAAATTTTGTAAAAACGCGGAGGGTAACCACAAGATTGCATCTATAAATAGACAATTTATAGGATTATCAAGAACTTCAAGGATAGAGGTTCAATTCTTATTAAGAAGGTTTCAGAGCGTCCAAGAAAGTCCAGCAAGCTCCAGGATCATCTCCTAAAGACGAATCAGCTGTGGGATCGGAGTGCCACCAGTGCAGAGCTTGCAGCAGGCAGGTGTTACCATATCTAGGCTCACAGTGAGGCGAAGACTTTTGGAAGATGGCCTGGTGTCAAGAAGGGCAGCAAAGAAGCCAGTTCTCTCCAAAAAAACCCATCAGGAACAGATTGTATATATATATATATATATATATATATATATATATAAATATATATATATATATACAGTGTATGTATAGTTTCATTCAGAACTTTCTGTACATTTCTATGATCTTTGGTGTGGGAAGGACATATCAGTATTTTAGCCCTGTGTTGGTTATCCCTAATTTGAATGAATTTATTTATTTAATGTTTCTCTTCTTTAATGTGTAATTTAAGATTTTTTGTTGATCATTTAAAAAAATCGTGATAAAATCGAAACCGTGATAATATAATTGAAAAATCGTGATGTTCTATTTTTGCCATATCGCCCACCCCTAGTTTAGCAGCAAACTTTGTGAAAGCTAATATTTGTTTCATTCTCAAAACTTTTCGCCACAACTGTATATATATATTATTAGGGCCGGGACTTGATTAAATTTTTTATCTAATTAATTACAGGCTTTGTAATTAATTAATTGAAATTAATCGCATTTTAATTGCACATAAATATTTGACCTGAGAAAAGTGAGAATTTTCTTCACATGGATTTTTAGTATGAATAATCACTAAATACAAAAGTTAAAATTATCAGAAAAAAAAAAAAGATAATTCTGTCAGAACACCGATAAAAGAATGAATCATGGAGAAAGCGGAAATGTCTCTCAGATAGAAACAGATAAATTAACACGGTGATGACCAGCAAGCTGCAGCGCACCACCTTCATCCCTCCTTGGTATCCAATGGATTGGAATGGCTAAATGTTTAATCCTAATGCTATTTGTTCCCCTCCAGCCAAGATGAGGAATCTCCAACATGGTCTGCATATGTGGGGAAAATGTTCACAGCAGCCAGTACCTACTTGCCCACCCATGTTTCAGACATGATGCACCAGGACCGGGCCTTCGCCACTGTCCGACTCAACATGTTTGGCCTGAAGAACATCTGTGCCCTGGCTACGTAAGAAATCAGGAGGACAAAGGTTGTTTTGCCTCTAAAAAGGGATATTTTAAAACTAAATTTGTTTATACTTTATCTTTTTTTTAGTATTCAGAAACTTCCACGTCTGCTAGTTGCATCCTCAGAGGGGTACCTCTATATCTACAATGTAGATCCGCAAGATGGAGGAGAGTGCATCCTAGTTCAAAAACACAGGTGGGCTCATGCTACTAGAAATATTCCACTTTCAAAAAAACAAAAAAAAATGCAAACAAGCTCCTTCTAAAAGTGAGAAAATTAAATGACGATGAACATTTTAAAACAACACTAATCTCTAAAAAGCAGACTTTGCAGTTGTATGGAAAATAATCTATGATATACTGTGGCATAGTTTGAAGTAGTGTCTAATACAATGCAGACTTCCATATTATAGTGATGTTCCATCTGCTCTGCTCCTTCAGGCTCTTTGAGGAGGATCGTGAGGAGGAGAAGGAAGAAGAGAAACAAGAGGACGCCCCCCAACAGCCAGCTGGCCAATCATACGCTGCCACTGTGGCTCTCCCTTCAACACCACCCTCCTCCACCACACTTATGGGTAAGATGTATCATTTATTATTGCGTTAAAAATGCCTTTCCATATCAAATATGTGTAATTCATGTTTAATTATAATTTTTTAGCTTTAACTGTTAACTTTTTTTACTTTCTATTTAAGTGTATTAAGGTAGACATAAACTGTACCAAGTTATAAAAGTCATAGAAAACAGTATTTTTATAACTTGACCGTTTATTATTTTTTCAAGTTACAACTACTAAGTAAATGGATTTTATTGGGTTTTTATGTGACAGACTAATACCTACATACTTTTGTACCAGAAGAATGTCATATGGTATTTGAAATATTTTTTACTGATACAAATCTCACGGGTTTTTTTTAAGTCTCCCTGAATCACCTAAAACAGTTATTTTGGTTTTAGCACAGAATCACAGCTGTGGACTTTTATTACCAGGAAATGTCCGCAGTGATCCAGACCACCATCTAGCAGGGGTGTTGGGGTGGGGACTAGGCTGCCTTGGCAGAGGTTTGCACTCTCAGAGTGCTTTTATAGTTATATTATTCTAAAACACATTTTCTTATGCTGCATTCAGACCGCAGGCTTTGTCAGTGTCAGCAACGTCAGGATTACATGTTAAGTCTATGGTAAAGGCCGTTGAAGGAGCGTCACGGTCTCTGCGGCGCTTTGTGAGCTTTGGCAACGTTTCAAGCTTTTCCTGTGTTTCAAGCTTCAAAGCTCATAACGCTAGCAACGCAGAAGTTCAGCTAGTTGAACTTTTGACGGTCCTAACGCCCTTGACGGATCACGGCAACCAATCAGAGCGACTCACTGTACTGACGTTGCCTCACGTAGACACTGCCTAAACAGTCACAATCCGCGAGTGTTTAAAACATCCAGAAGAGCTTTGAGAGCTTCAGCTTAAAAATGTATCTTCTTTGTAAATGCTTCGAACTAGTCACTTGAGCGTTGCTTGACCCTGACAAAGCTTGCAGTCTGAACTGAATTAATCATTCCATTGTAGCATTTTTTTTTTTTAGTGACCTTATTTTAACTAAGAATTAAATGAATTCATTTTTCAAACACATTTATTATCAGACACAGAAACAAATCAAGGGACCTGAGTAACAGTACAAAGAATACAAAGAAAAGTAATGGTTTTAACTATTATATTTTCCATAGGTGTACTGTATATATATATATGTATGTATACAGTGCTCAACATAAATGAGTACGCCCTCTTTAAAAAGTACAAATTTAATCACTAGCTCAATCAGCAAAGAACAATTTCCAAACTTTTCACAAGGCTGAGATTTATTTACACTATAAACTATAACACTTTCACTATAACACTTATTTAACTCCATAACATGAAATAAAGGTTAATAATCTAACTTAGATCACAAAATCTTCCGTTTTACTCAAATTGGTTGAAGAAAAAAAAAAGAATACACCCGCAACAAAAACTACTACTTCTAGTATTTTATATCAGCACCGTTATTTTTAAGGACAGCACAAAGTCTTCAAGTTGGTGACATATTGCAACATCTATCTTTTTTCCATTCTTCAAGAATAACCTCTTTTAGAGCCTGGGTGATGGGAGAGTGATTCTCAACATGTCACTCTAGTTTACCTTTCTACTGCTTTAGCTAACTGCAATGAACTTGCATGGCGATTTTCTTCAACCCTTCTCATCAAAAGACGCTCCTATCAAGATGTTTACTTCTGTTGACGGCCTGGATGTCTATGTAAGATGGTTGCACTTCTATCTTTCTTACATTTCTGAATCACTTTTGCTACAGCATTGACTGACAATTTTATGGATCCTTTAGAGATGAGATTTTAACTCTGATGAATTGCTCCCTTCAGACAGGGGTCTTTCCTGCCGTTTTTAAACGGGCGGTGGTGAGACCCCTGTTGAAGAAGAGCAATTTAGATTTTAATGATTTAAACAACTGCCGACCGGTATCCAACTTACCATTTTTAAGCAAAATTTTAGAAAAGCTTGTTTTAACTCAACTTAATGATTTTATCAACACTCATAATGTCCTAGAGAAATTTCAGCATGGTTTTAGGGTGAACCACAGCACCGAGACGGCCCTTCTGAAGATTTTAAATGATCTTAGAGTAAATTATGATGCCCGGAGGGTGACAGTGTTGGTTCTTCTGGATCTAAGCGCTGCCTTTGATACAGTAGACCACACTATTCTTTTAAACCGTTTGAAACAGATCGGCCTCTGTGGTGCTGTTCATAGATGGTTTGCTTCGTACCTCACAGACAGGACTTTTATGGTGAGTTTGGAAACCTGTTCCTCTAGGGTCCACAGCATCACATGTGGTGTGCCCCAGGGTTCAATTTTTGGCACTGTGCTTTTTAACCTCTATATGCTCCCTCTTGGCAGTGTCATCGGGAGACATGGGGGGAATTTCCACAGTTATGCGGACGATAGACAGTTATGTATCTCCGTGTCTCCTGATGACACACAGCCAATGGATGCACTTTTTAACTGCATTTTAGACATTGAATCCTGGATGGCAGAAAACGTTCTCCAGCTCAACCAGGACAAAACTGAAATTTTAGTAATCGGTCCTTAGGCTCAGAGAGAGAAACTTTTACCAAAACTACAATCAATGTCTTTCAATCCATCTTCACAAGTGAAGAACCTGGGTGTAATCTTTGACTCTGAGCTGGCTTTTATCCCTCGTATTAAAAACATAACTAAAATAGGTTTTTATAATCTGAAGAACATTGCCAGAGTCCGCCCCATTCTCTCTTGGGCCAATACGGAGACGCTAATGCATGCTTTTATCACCAGTAGAATTGACTATTGCAATGCCCTGCTTTCTGGTCTTCCCGAAAAGAGGATTTCAAGCTTACAGCTCTTACAAAATTCAGCAGCTCGTGTCCTGATGAAGACCAGGAAGCGGGAGCACATCACTCCGATTTTAGAATCACTGCATTGGCTCCCCGTATGTTTCAGGATCGATTTTATAATACTTTTAATGGTTTTTAAGTGTCTTAACGGTCTTGGGCCTTCCTATCTCTCAGAACTGCTTTTAACATATGAACCCTCGCGGTCTCTGCGCTCCTCTGGCAGCCGTCTCCTTGTCATCCCTAAAGTAAGGACACAAACCCACGGCGAGGTATTTTTTAATTATTATGGCCCTCGCCTCTGGAATGGGCTGCCGGAGGACCTCAGGGCCGCAGAGAACGTTCATGTTTTTAAGAACAGGCTCAAGACTCACCTTTTTAGTTTATCTTTTAAATGATTACTTTTTTTATGTATTTTATCCTATATGTTCTATTCAACCAGAGTTTTACTATCTTATAGAAACTCACCTTTTGAGCTTAGTTTTTAAGTGATTATTTTTTTACTTATTTAATCATTTTTATATTTTATTTTTATTTTATCTTTATACGTTCTATTGTATCAGAATTATATCATTGTATATTTTTACATTATTTTACCCTTTACCAGTGTTTCCTCTGTGGGAGCCCTCAGCCCCGGGGTTGGTGGTCAGCTGTGGCAGCATGAGTGCTCTCCCTTTTTCCGCTGCGTACAAGAGGATTGCTGGTCCATGGAGACTTGTATCTACCTGAGACTACTTTTACTTTAATTGGAGCAATGGTATTAATTATGTCTGAGACTTTAGAGAAAAAGTTATCTACCAGGTTGTTAACAGAGTGTGTGTTGGGTAGTGGGGGTGGTGGGTCTTGGGGGGGTGAGGTAGAGCAGTAAATTTCTTTAAAGATTTCAGCAGACCTGTCAACAAGAAGTTGTTTTCTTACTATGGTGTCATTTTGATTAGATAGTTTAGCCGGGTTAATACTTTCAAAGAAGATGCAAAAGTGGTCAGATAATGCAACATCCAATACAGAGATGTTAGAGATTTTTAGTCCTTTGGTAATGATTAAGTCGAAGGTTTGACCTTGTTTGTGTGTCGGCTGTTTGACATGCTGGGTTAGACCAAAGCTTAGGAGAGTATCACTTAGTATTTTAGTCTGTCTATCCTGGGGGTTGTCAGTATGAATGTTCAGATCC
The DNA here is from genome assembly GCA_028564705.1 of Apricaphanius iberus. Classification (NCBI taxonomy): domain Eukaryota; kingdom Metazoa; phylum Chordata; class Actinopteri; order Cyprinodontiformes; family Aphaniidae; genus Apricaphanius; species Apricaphanius iberus. The sequence goes on from JAPXFQ010002024.1 coordinate 28,851, forward strand.
CCCACAATAATTAGTTTGTCATATTCAATACATATTAAAGAAAGAAGGTCATTGAGATCATTAAGAAAGTTTGAGCTCGCTTTGGGTGGTTTGTGTAAAGAAATTATTTCCTTTCTCAGATTTTGTGACATTTCTCTTCCATGGGGAGCCATTGCTGAGAGCATGAAATGGGAAGGACTTTTCTTTGTTAAGTAATGCCCTTTTATAGTCACCTGTCTGGTGGACACCTATTAAATGAATAATTAGACTCACCTATGGTTGAATGACTGTTTATTTGAATTTTGTTGTCAAATGTGGCTTTTCTCTTAATACTATAATTGGGGTGTATTCATTTGTGCACCATGGGTTTCAATGAGTTTGTTAGGAAAATAACTTTTTTGTGTGTTTCAATTAACAAATCTTGTTTGCAATCAGTGTGTGGGAGTATTCTGTTGTATAGTATCGCATAGAAAATGTTGATTCTGAAAGGAAACCAAAGGTTTTCTAACAAATGTAGTGGGGTGTACTCATTTATGCTGAGCACTATATATATATATTTTAAAGGCATATGACACTTTATTATATTAATTGCTGAAACCTTTGGTTTAGTTTGTCAATCAAGCTGATTAATTCAAGTCAGCTGCTAAAGCTAGAGCTAACCCATTACTCACCGATACCAGAGTGTAGACGGAGCCCGGAACACTGTTAAGCTGGCAGGTCTATCCACCCTCAGTTGTGTTTTTTAAAGCGTGTTTCGCTTCTGAGGAAAGGTGGAGGACTGGGGGGACATTTTAAAAGCCACGAGTTGTTAGCAGCGCAAGTTGTACGACCTAGGTAAGTTTCCCATGTCTCTCCGTAACAGTAATTTGTAGCGTACCGGGGGAGGGGAGTCCTGCTTAAGATGACCGTAGTATTTTATTTGGTTTATTACTGCTATGTTTAGTGTTTTAGTGCGTCGAGGATCAGTTAAAAATTGGACACATTTACCTGAGCTACTGAAACATTTTTCCGGGACAACTTCCTCTTTCCTGTGACATCTGACCAAGGTGAAGTTAGTTTTATGGCAATGGTTTGCTTAGGGACCATCAAGAAATTCTGGTACAACTCAAGTCCTTTTGTGGTTTGAGAGGAGAGAGTGATGGGTGACAGAGCTGCCTAGGTCTGCATCAATAATTCGTTTGGCGTAGGTGGTGACTGCTGTATTGAATTAACTGATAGGCTATAATGAAAAGATGAGGGGGAACTTTTTTTTTAATCAAACTTTTTTATCGACCCCATTTTTTCCATCGCACAACCTGTCTATCGATAGATAGATAGTGCTATCAAATTATTGTCCAGCACTATAACAACATTCAACCATTTGCACTCACATTCACACACTGATGCCAAGCTTGGTAGGCAACTTGGGGTTGAGTGCCTTGCCCGGGGGCACATCGACATGTGAAAGGAGGGAGCTGGAATTGAACCTTAGGTTCTCCGATTGCAAGACAACTACTATACTCTACCTACCGAGCCAGTCCCCCCGAAACTATGACATTTTTATACCTAGTTCCATTCAGCTTCCCGGTAACTGTGACCAGACCCCAATGTCGAATCAAAACACATGGCATGACTAGAGCATGATACTGCTGCCACCGTGTTTCATAGTGGAATTTGTGGTTTCATATTGATATGCAGCTCATGTTTGCCAAAGAGCTTAATTTTGGTTTCATCTGACCAGACAGTTTTCTTATATGTTTACAGTGTTCCTTCTGTGGCTTTTGGAATGCCTTTTTATGGCTTTAATTTTGCAACTCTTCCATATACTCCACATCTGTAGTGTAAACTACCAGCTGTGAATCTCTTTCGACCCATCATTTTCCTTTTATTCAGAATTAAGTGATATTTTGTGTGTGACTATCAAAAGAGAAGAAAAAAGGTTGTGTTTTTAATGTGAAGAAGATCAAGGGGTGTGAATACTTTTGCGAGATGCTGTAGTTCCAATTTTAATACCTTAAAGGACTAAAACAGATTTTTATCCAGCAATTTGGTGCGATTTTTTTAAAGGTAGTATTTTTCTCGTATTTTTTCTTTAATATCAGGGTGTTTTTTTCCCCCTGTGAATATGGGTAACTTAAATTTTTGTGAGAATTATTATTTTTGTACACTTCCAAAACAAAGGAGCCAAACTCAAGGGTTCTTTTCTATTGGATTATTGTTCATAGCTTCTTTTTTTAGACTTAAGAAAACATCTTAATCTCCCTCTTTCCCTCCCCAGGCTATTCTGAAGATGGTGGAGCACAGAGAGGGGAAGTCATCCCTGAGCATGAATTTGCAGAGGGCCCTATTTGTCTGGATGATGAGAACGAGTTTCCTCCAGTCGGCAACCAGAGTAACTAATTGACTATTTCCCAAGAACCCCCACCTCCTCCGGCCCAAAAAAAGTATTTACGGTACTTACTTCAAACAGAAAAAAGGGTACGGACGCTGATAACTAGAGATGCTGGCTCCCTGACCTTTCACAAAGCTCACACTGGATACAATGTTAGAATATTACTTTCTGGTTGTTCCTGTGTTCCTCTCTTTTTGTGGGAAATATGAATAAAGAAGAAATTGGAAATCTCTTATTAGGAAAACACCTTCTGAGTACTCAATATAATGCCATAACCAACAGTATTAGATATTTGTTAGTCTTTGCATACAGCTAGAGACCCTGACAGAGAAATAACATGATTAATGTAGATAAATGCTCTTAAATAATGCAAACAGTGTTTCAACAAGATTTATGAACCCCTTTGATTTTTTTTTCCATTTTAATTTCAGTGTTTTTCTATATGAATACAGCACTTTATTCTTTACTCAAATGTTACATTTTTTGGAGAATTGTCTGATATTTCATGTGTGTTTACTGGAGGCATGCTGGAGGTTTCCATTTGATATGTAGAGTAGCACTTTTATGCAGCTATAACTGTAACACAGAGGGTCTGGTAACTGTTTTAGTCAGTACGTTTACAGACACATCTAAATTGAATCTTGACAATAATGGGACTAATATCCTAACGAGAAAGGAAGTATTTATCCCAGTTTACATGTCACTCAGAACTATTGAGTGAAGTGAGTTCGACCCGCCTCCTTCCAGCCAAGCTATTCAGACTGAATAGCTTGGCTGGAGTATACATGCAGAAAGATTCAATTTTTTTAACTGCATTATTTGGGTGCAAGAGTCCAATTAAGAGAAGTCCAGTTTGGTTGAACTTCAGGTGGACTCGTGCAATAATTTGGCATTCTCTTTCTGCATGTAAAAACACTTGAGTGTTGCATATCAGTTTAAAACAATTGAAGGAAAACAGCCATGGATTTATGATGCCTAACTCCATCGTTCATCAGAAACGGCGACTAAAAACAAAGTGTTGTTACTTAGCCAAGTAACTAATTTAAAGCCCTTGAACTTTTTAACATTTGTCACATTAGAGTTGGACTGTTACTGACTCATTCTTACACAGGAATGCGTTGGTTTTGTATCAAAACCTTTGATACAAACCAACTATGCCCAGGGGTTAGCTCCTTTCATCTAACCAACAACTTTGACCCATGTTCCTGCCTCTATGTTTCCCATTGTATTGTATGTTTAGTCCAGGGGTTGTATTAACCCAATATTTTCTGTATTTGACAGTTTAAAAAGAATTGTGACAGAAACATCTCAAGCCCATCAACGATTTTGATAGGTTACAATTCACAACTCTGATCACTAGATGCAGACGTGCAGCCATTTTCAACTGAACACAGTACAGTAACTGAATCAATCAGAAAAAATTCCCATGAGAACCTCTGAGCATCAGACCTGGACCCTGAACTCGATATTTCTTGATTACTCGGAGCTGACAGTCTGCTGAAGAGTTGCATAGGCTTTGGAGTGTGACTGTGACAGATTCAGATGGTTAACAGTGGGCTCCAAAGAGCCCAGGGTCATGCCATTGGTGCAGAAGTGACACTTGCTGTGGAAATTCCTCCCTCTGATGTTATAGATTGTGAGAGGAAGACAGTTTTCCAAAATCTGAACTCAATTGGAGAACTATTCCCTGATTTGTGAACTTTGGCTGAGGTGGCACTTAATTTCAGTCTTCTGTCTGGCAGTGGAACAGGGATTCAGCGTCCAGAATATCTAAACCCCCATGAGAAGTCATCTGTCTGAGGGAAAAATCGAAAATCTCACGACAATAACCTCAGCAGAAATCCCACCATTTGATTAGGCACAAGTAGGCACGCATTCCAGTTCCATGTGAAGCAGGAGGTTGTGAGACTGCATTCAGGACACAGCAGGTGAACTGTTTGCAATCAGATAATTTTGTTGTTTATATGAAGTTCTGTATTCAAGTTATTCGGCTTGAAGATTAATTAAAATGCATACAAAAATAAATACTATTGATACTACTGTTGTCCATTTTCCTTAAAGGTTCTTCACCGACCATACACTTTTTACACTGCACTTTCATTTTACCTACCAGAATGGGCCTGCTGCTTGTAAGTACCATAATATTTCTGCTACTTGATTGACCAGTTAGGTCTAATACAAGGCAGTGCTTCAGCTGGATTGGTCAGTTGGTATAACGTTTAAAACATACCCCATGATTAATTGCAATTGAGCTCTTTTAATATTGTGATTTTGATTGAATTTCAGTTAATGGCCCAGCCCTAACCACCACTGTTGCTGCGTTTGTCTGGAGTAGCTGCAGTTAAATCCTAAGAATTGAGCGCATAGACCAGACAGACAGCGGTGAAAGTATTTATTTATTCATTTATTTATATCCCCATCACGAGCCAGTGGCGGGCCCCACTGAGCTCCCTATGTTGGAAAAACCATTTGTAAAGTAAAAAGCACCACCAACTTTTACGTACTCTTGTTTACGAGTCTAAACTGGCCTCTGCGCTACTTGTTACAAACACCACTGTAGCGCTTTTCCAGAATTTTTTTCTTTTCAAGCCTCGCAAACTGTTAAGTAACAGCACTTACATGACACACAGTCAGTTTATGACAGTAGATTTTAAAAGTGTGCACGTTAGGCTGCAGCTATAGCGATTTTTTCCCCCCCGTTTTTTTTTAAAAGGCAAGGAAATATTTGATACATTATTCAATGTAATGCACTAGTTAAGATATGAACTTAAGGAGTTACATTTATGCCATTTATTTGTACAGATATAAGTTTAAAGTTCTCCGTCACTGCTGTTTTTATTAATTTTTAAGTGTTCTCTGTTATGAAAGAATGCTGTCTGACTCTGTTTCTGTAAAAAAAGGAATAATTCCTAGTCTGTTTCAGTTCAGTGTGGGAGTGGGCATGGAGACTCGACAAGATGTGAATTGCTCAGATTGACTGCTCAGTAAGATTAATAACATGCAAGTTTCTGTACTCTGATTGGCCTAAACATGAGACAAAAATGGTGCAGGTTTTAATACTTAGATGGAGTTTACCATCCAGTTTAGACAGCATTACCAAACCAGGGATTTACAGACATTTTTCTTGACAGTTTTAGGAAATAAATTAATTACCGTAAATTTTCATTTTCAATTCTGAAAAAACATTAAACAACAACACTTTTTTTCACCTTTTTTGACAGCAAGGACTTCATTGTGATCAAGAGTAGTGGTTATCAACAAAAATATTCATCAAAAATATATTATTTTAGTGCAAATAATTATTTCATCTTCTGTAACATGGAAACAGTTTTTTCGCATCAATTTTCATTGTGATTTTGTTTAAAAACACTGCATTGGAAAAACAACACAACAGTGGAAATGATCTGGCACCGGTCGGTAAAAGATTAGACTTTTGTAGTAATTAATTCATTTAGGTTAAATAAATAATCAAAAACTGTACATTGCAGTGATGAAAAAAGCATAACAATAATTAATAACAATGTTTCGGAAGTGAACATTTCATAAGTACGCTATTCAACTATAATACTATAATATCGTAGTTTGTTATTGCTGTTCAATTCATTCTTCTTTAGTGTGTGGGTGTATAATTTTTTATTTTGTTTTATTTATACTTAGCCCAGATCTCTGGCAGTACACTGAAATGCCAAGCAGATAACAAAGATGCCGCCAGTGGTGCTTCGCAATGCACCACAGTGCTTCGAAATGCATTGCACTGCCTTCATGCATTTGCATGGGCAGGCACTCATTACTATTCACCTCGAAACTGGACTCTTATTTATTTTTTTTCCGTTTCCGTTAATGCGGTTCGTACCATAGCATGTACCCCCACAATATATACATCAAAACGACCGGCTCGATCACGACATCCGGGCTTTTACTTTTATTGGCGATTGGAGTTACCATGGCGACGTAATAAGCCAAAAACCACGCCCAAAAAGCCCCATAGGAAATGAATGGAAAAATGAGTCAAAAATCATGAAAATCCACTACTTTGGAGGATTTACTGTGTCACCATATAATAACCTAGCAACGCCATTTGAAATTCAGGATGTAGCCACATCCCTGTTATGCATTGAAAACCCCATGTCGATAGCCGTTACGTTTTTTTCACAGTTTGACTTTGTGACTGCTCGTTAAGTTGATGTCAGATGTCAGTTTGGAACCTGTTGGTAAATGGACTGAACTTATATAGCGCCTTTCTAGTCATACTGACCACTCAAAGCGCTTTACATTGAAGCCACATTCACCCATTCACACTCACATTAATACACCGACAACCAACATGGCTCGGCAGGACGATGTTTTTACAGGTTAAGTGCCTTGCCAAGGGGCACATCGTCATGTGACTGGAGAAAGCTGGAGTCAAACCTACGACCCTCCGATTGCAAGCCAACTCTACTCTACCACTGAGCCACAGTCGCCCACAGTGTTAAAAACTTAACTCGCCGTCACTGTCACATGTTTCGCACTAGTGACATGATTTTTGGTCATGGAATAGAACTCTCCTTTGCGATTCTCATGATCATTTCAAAATGTCCCTATGTCTCACGGTTTTCTTTCAGCAAGCTCTAGAGCGCTCAAAGTGGAACTCAGTTTGACAACGTTTCTCCTATACTTTATCATTGTGACTGCTCAGGATTTTCTGAAACAGAGAGATGTTCTTAGTCATCTTTCTCTCATTGGGTCTCAGACTGTGAATAAGGTATAGAGTTGGGCTTTGAGAATATCGAAGACGAAGGACAAATCTCGCTCACACTTCAAGAATTATTCCGATACCTTGTACGGTTTACGAATGGGAACGATTTGTTCGAAGCACTTTTTTGCTCAAAACCAGGAATACAAGCTGTTAATCATCAAAGTGTCTGACACCTGCTGCAGTTTCACTCACCCTTGTTGCTGGGGAAACGGAGGATCACAGTCTGTTTCAAAAGGCCTCATTGTATATAAAGTATATAGTACTACAGAGTACTACATGGTACAATGCAGTACAACATGGTACAATAAAGTACTTCACAGTACTACATGGTCAAATACAGTACTACACAGTCCTACATGGTAAAATACAGTACTACACAGCACTACATGATCACATACATTACTACACAGTACTACATGATATAATACAGTAATACACGGTACAAGACAGTACTACAGAGCACTACACAGCACAGTACTACATGCTTATATACAGTACTACAAAGTACTACATGGTCAAATACAGTACTACACAGTACTACATGGTCCAATAGAGTACTACACAGTACTACATGGTTATACACAGTACTACATGGTCATGTGTAGTACTACAGGGTACTACATGGTCCAATACAGTTCTACACAGTACTACATGGTTATATACAGTAGTACAGAGTACTACATAGTACTACAGAGTACTACATCATACATGTGATGGTTTGAGATTTCTCAATTTAGGTAAAAGTTTCTCTCTCTGGCCTTAAAGACCAATAACTAAAACCTCTGTTTTATCCTGATTGAGCTGCAGGAAATTTTCTGCCATCCATGTTTGTATATTTAAAAGACAGTAAAAAAGGGCATCAATTGGCCCTGTGTCATCAGGAGACACGGCGATGTACAATTGCGTATCATCAGCATAGCTGTGGAAGCTGATGCCATGCCTCGTGATGACATCACCCAGGGGAAGCATATACAGATTAAAAAGAGTTAGGCCTAAAATTGACCCCTGGGGCACCCCACACGTTGTCTCATGTGTTTTTGAGGAACAGGTATCCATACTTACAAAGAAGCTTCGGTCTGTGAGGTAGGAGGAGAACCAGTTTAAAACGGTTCCAGAGAGTCCGACCAGGTTCCTCAGTCTGTTAATTAAAATGTGATGGTCTACTGTGTCAAAAGCGGCGGTAAGATCCAGTAGAACCAAGACTGTGAGTTTATTATTATCTAAATTGAACCCTGTATCATTTAAAATCTTTAAAAGGGCAGTCTCTGTGCTATGGTTCGTCCTAAAACCAGACTGATACTTCTCCAACGTACTTTTTGAACTTAAAAAAAACTGATGTATGTTAAGAATTTTTACTGTATGTTTAATGAGAATATATAACATTTCTATGTAGTACACATGTACTAAGTGACTTGTTGAAAACATGTGACTTCCCAAAAGATGCCGCTGTTAGGATACTCTGAGCTGTTCAGTTCTGGACATTTTACTCAGCAACCCATCAAAGCTGAAAGTGACTAAACCTGTCAACTTGACTGCGTCTGTTTATGTTTGAAAGATTTGATCACAGAACTGAGTTACCCTAGAACAAGGGTTTAGCAACCTTTTTAATTAAGGTAGCCACTTCTGCCACTGCTGCTGCAACATTTAAAAAATGTGCTAAACTAACTAAAAAATGTTCTTTCTGATTCTTTTCCATACAAAATACAAATTTGTTCTGCTTTAATAACCTGTACTCAAATCGTATAAACTAAACTAATATAAAATTATAAATATAAATATTGGGAAATAAATATAATATAAACTAAAATTCATAGTCGTAGATAAAATAAAACGGGATCTTCCAACTAAACTTGCGACAGCCTCAACAAAAAGAGAGGAAGGGATGTGTTTGTGTCCAACCCTGTTGCATTTGTGTAAGTGTTAGCAAGGTAGATGCCCTAAGGAGCTGCACGAGGGATTCTTTATTTAAAAATCAAGCATGAACCAACCTGAACGTAGGCAATCGCAGAGTGGATGAGGTCAGCAGCTAGGCTACCAAGAAAATGTCCTGGTTCTCCCAATGGCCAATCCACCACTGGCCTTAAGACCTGCTTGGACTTGTGTGCATAATGGAGGCTAAATCTGCACTGCGTTGCCACATTGGAGAACAGAATTAGGTGCCACTTCAGCCAAAGCTTGGAGATCAAGGAACATTTATGCAATTAATGCAATCAGAATTTGGCAAGAAATATAAAAGTCTAAATATTTCAAAATTAGGGATAGGCTAGGCCAGTGTTTCTCAACCGGGGGCTGCGAACCCTTAGTGGTCTGTGGTGGAATTGCAAGGGGTCCATGATAATAAAATGTATATATATTTTCAAAAAAAGATCCTCTGATCCTCTGAGAGGCTAATGCAAGAGGGAGACGGTGGTGGAGACGTATCGCGTTGGTAAGACGTATCGCGTCATTTCCTGTTTTGTGACTAACTCGTTTGTAGCAAGTTGGTGTTTCTCTCTCTCTTGAACTGATCTAACTTTCTCTGTCAATAAGTTTTTTCTGAGTTGCTTAACACACAAACACATTAAAACGTTAAGTTTCTTCACGGTTTAGGACTCTTTAAGCGTTTTACTGGGTTAATTACTTTGTTTTTAGGTAAGGTAAGGTACCGCTTGGTTAGCTTAGCTTTACGGCTAGCATGGCTTCGGCAGCTTTCTCTCTTGTCCCTCCATCTCTCTCTACACCTCCTCCTCTTTCCTGCTCTCTCTGTCAGATGTTTAGTTACTCCTCCGCCTCATTTAGTGAAGTTGGTAGGTGTAATAAGTGCAGCATTTTTGTAGCTTTGGAGGCGAGGGTTTCTGAGCTAGAGGCCCGGCTCCGCGCTGTAGAACAGCCAGGCCCAGCAGTAGCTAGCGCGGAGTCAACTAGGACAGGACCTAGCCGTCCTTCAACAGCTCCCGTGCAGCCGGGACCTCAGGCGAGCTGGGTGACTGTTCGTAGGAAGACTAGCGCCAGACCCCAGTCCGCGGCCAACCTCCAGCCCCTTTCTCTGAACAATAGGTTCGCCCCGCTCAGCGACGCACCCGCCGAGCAGGAGAGGCCGATTCTTGTAATTGGCAGCTCCATAGTTAGGAATGTGGCTCCAGAGACACGAAAGACCACCGTCAAATGCCTTCCAGGGGCCAGGGCTGCGGACATTAGGTCCCATCTGAAGCTTTTGGCCAAGGACAAACGGCGGTATAGCAGGATCGTTATCCATGCTGGTGGCAATGACACCCGGCGACGGCAGTCGGAGGTCACTAAAATTAGCGTAGCTTCGGTGTGTAGGGCTGCCAAAAAGATGTCTGACTCTGTAATTTTTTCTGGTCCCCTGCCTGATCGTACTAGCGATGACATGTACAGCCGTATGCTTTCGTTCCACCTTTGGTTGTCAAGGTGGTGTCCAGAAAACGATGTGGGCTACATTGATAACTGGGGGGCCTTCTGGGGAAAACCTGGACTGTTACGTAGAGACGGCATCCATCCCACCGAGGACGGAGCTTCGCTTCTTTCCAGGAACATTGATAGGGTTATCTCTAGTTCCCCAAAGCCGTGACAACCCAGAGTCCAGCTCAGGGAACCCAGAGTCCAGGTCAAGGAACAGGGACTGCCACCCACCCACTACCCTATAGAGATAGTTTCCCGTCCACTACCCAAAACTAATGAATTAAAAGTTAATGCTACTAGAGCAAAGTATAAAAATCTCATAAAGATAAATAAAACTCGGACTGAACATAAAAACAAATCAATTAAATGTGGTTTACTAAACATAAGATCTCTCCCCTCAAAAACACTCTTGGTAAATGACTTAATTTGTGAAAATAATATTGATTTGTTTTGTCTTGCAGAGACATGGTTGCAGGAAGAGGACCATGTCACAATAAATGAGTCAACTCCCCCTAGCTACTTAAACTTTAGTGTCCCTCGAAGTACTGGTCGAGGAGGTGGAGTAGCAACTATCTTTCATTCCGATTTACTAATTAATCTCCAAAAAAATAATAGTTACAGTTCCTTTGAGCATCTAGTTTTTAGCTTTCCTCATACACATAACAAAGCAGTAAAGCCACTTTTGTTTGTGGTCTTATATCGTCCACCAGGACCTTATTCTCAATTTTTAGATCAGATTTCAGATTTTCTATCTGACTTAGTTTTAAACACTGATAAAGTCATTATAGTCGGAGACTTCAATATTCATGTTGATAATGAAAGTGATAGTCTAAATACAGCTTTTCACACTATCCTAGACTCAATAGGCTTTACTCAAAATGTGCAGGGACCAACACATTCTTGTCACCACACTTTAGATCTTGTGCTGACTTATGGCATTGACTGTGAAGAAATAACAGTCTTTCCACATAACCCTATCCTGTCTGATCATTTCCTTATCACTTTTAAACTTACTCTAATGGATCATATCAAACCTGAAAGAAAACTTCATTATACCAGAACGTTATCAGACAACGCTGTAGCAAATTTTAAAGAAGCTCTTCCAACTTTAATTTCCTCAGTTTATAAATGCAGAACAGAAAACAGTGATTTAACTCGTGACCCCTCACAACTTGACATTTTAGTTCATAGCGTTAATTCCTCCCTGCGTCGGGCAATAGACAAAGTTGCCCCCTTGAAAAGGAAGGTGGCTAGCCATAGAAGATTAACTCCCTGGTTTAATTTAGAGCTACGTACCCTAAAGCAGAATGTTAGAAAACTAGAGAGAAAATGGCGCTCCACGCATTTACATGATTCCTTTTTAATATGGAAAAATAGTTTATTGCTATATAAAAAGAGCCTTCACACAGCTAGAACAGCATATTATTCATCTTTAATCGAGGAGAATAAAAATAATCCTAGGTTTCTTTTTAATACAGTTGCCAAACTCACACAGGATCATAGCTCTATCGAGCCAACCATTCCCCAAGCTCTAAGCAGTGACGACTTCATGCAATTCTTTATAAATAAAATAGACTCCATAAAGAATAAGATAATTGGGAACCTTCCCAATATGCTTGCTTCCTCCTTAGTTAATGAGGCAGCCTCAAAAATGGTGGAACCTAATATATGCTTAAACTGCTTTAATGCAGCCGAACTTTGTGATGTACTAAAATTATTAGCTTCATCTAAACCTTCAACTTGCGTTTTAGACCCAATCCCAACTAAACTCTTAAAAGAAGTTTTCCCTCTGATCGCTGCTCCAATTTTAAATATAATGAATCTATCCTTAGTCAATGGATATGTACCACAGGAGTTTAAGATTGCTGTAATTAAACCTCTACTTAAGAAACCCTCTCTTGATCAAAACGACTTAATTAACTATAGACCGATATCTAATCTTCCCTTCTTATCTAAAATTCTTGAGAAAATAGTTGCACACCAGATATGTGAGCATTTAAACAATAATGAGCTGTTTGAGAAGTTTCAGTCAGGCTTTAGAGCTCATCACAGCACTGAAACAGCTCTGGTGAAGGTTACTAATGATATTCTCATAGCCTCAGACAATGGACTGGTGACCATTCTGGTCCTGTTAGATCTCAGTGCTGCCTTTGACACTGTTGACCACAATATTCTCATAGAAAGGCTTCAAAGTGTCGGTATAATAGGAACAGCACTAGGTTGGTTTAAATCTTATTTGTCTAACAGATTTCAGTTTGTTCAGGTAAACAATAGATCTTCCTCAACCTCAATAGTTACTTGCGGAGTACCACAGGGTTCAGTGCTTGGGCCGATTCTCTTTACTATATATATGCTTCCTATTGGTAAAATAATTAGGCAGCATGGGATAAAATTCCATAGTTACGCAGATGATACACAGCTATATCTATCCATAAATCCTGATGAATCCAATCAGTTAGGTAGACTACAGGCATGTCTGGAAGACATAAAAACTTGGATGACTCTAAACTTCTTGCTTCTAAATTCTGATAAAACAGAAGTTGTCGTCTTTGGACCAGAAGCTCTGAAAAAGAAACTACTTAGTCAGCCCCTTCACCTGGACGGCATTAAATTAGCCTCCAGTAATAAAGCAAAAAACCTCGGTGTCATTTTTGACCAAGATATGTCGTTTAGAACTTACATTAAAGAAGTCTGTAGGATTTCCTTTTTTCACCTTAGGAATATTGCAAAAATTAGAACCATCCTGTCCAGGAATGATGCTGAAAAACTAGTCCATGCCTTTGTTACTTCAAGGCTGGATTACTGTAACTGTCTATTATCAGGTAGTCCACAGAATACAATTAAAAGTCTTCAGTTAGTTCAAAATGCTGCTGCTAGGATTCTGATGAATATTAAAAGAAGAGATCACATTTCCCCTGTTTTAGCTTCTCTTCACTGGCTCCCAGTAAAATCTAGAATAGAATTCAAGATCCTCCTTCTGACATATAAAGCCCTTAATAATCTAGCTCCATCATACATAAGAGACCTGATTGTTCCATATGTTCCTAACAGAGACCTTCGCTCTCAGACTGCAGGTTTACTGGTAGTTCCTAGGATTTCTAAAAGTAGAATGGGTGGCAGATCTTTCAGCTATCAGGCTCCCCTCCTATGGAACCGGCTCCCAGGGTTGGTTCGTGAAGCAGACAATTTGTCTATCTTTAAAACTAGGCTAAAAACTTTCCTCTTTGACAAAGCTTACAGTTAGAGATATGTTTATAGGTAGTTAGAGTCAGGTCAGACAGGTAGATAGGAAGAGACAGGTTAATGTTAGTAGTCAGGCAGAGTGTCAAAAGTTAGGAAGAGATAGGAAGAGGTAGAGTAGCTAGGTAGAGATAGATTAATGTAAGCCAGGTAAAGATCCGGAGCCGGTCGCGGCTTACCGCCGCGGAAGAAATGTGCCCCACAGGGGCCAGCCAGCGCCGGAGAGAGGTCCCTCAAGGGGATCCTCCCGCACAGTGCGGCCGCCCATTACCTGCCGGGTTGAATCCCCTGGGCAGACTGTGCGGACCCCACCCGTTTATCTCTTAAACGTTTCTCGCCCTCTTCAACTCTGTCCTCTCAGTTCTGTCTATTTTTCCTTAAGATAGTTGTCGACTATCGGTCTCGTGCCGGTATTTAGCCTTAGATGGAGTTTACCACCCACTTTGGGCTGCATTCTCAAACAACCCGACTCCGAGAAGACCCCGGCATGACGGGGGCCGTTACCGGCCCTACACCGTCCACGGGTCAGGAGGACTAAGACAGAGTGTTGGTAGCCAGGTCTCCTAGTAGCTAGGAGACAGGTTAATGTTAGTAGCTATGCTGCTTTAGGCTAGGCTGTTGGAGGACATTATTAGGGTCTGTTACTACTTTCTCTCCTACTTCTCCCCAACTGCATGATGTGCTGTCAATTCAAGCACTAACCTGTTTTCTATTATAGTAGGTGCTCCGGATTAGCCCTGCTTGACGACCCTGACTAAGATGGCATTGCAGTGACGGAAGGTTCTCCACGTCCTGCAACGGACTTGTGCATCGGTTCTGTTGCTCTTTCTGTGTCTCTGTTGTGTGTTCTCCAAGCCACAGACGGTCGCGGCAGATAACCGCTTGTGCTGAGCCTGGTTCTGCCGGAGGTTTCTTCCTGTTAAAAGGGAGTTTTTCCTTCCCACTGTCGCTGCATGCTTGCTCAGTATGAGGGATTGCTGAGAATTCCACGACGCAATCTTCTGTGGTTCTGTAATTTCTACACTAAACATTGTATTGTAATAACTCTTTTTGTAAAGTGCCTTGAGATGACATCTGTTGTGAAATGGCGCTATATAAATAAACTGAATTGAAATTGAAATTGACATTCATAGAATATTATTTTACTCAGAGGTGACCAAGACTACAGAAGGTAAGATTGCTTTGTTTTTCTCTATCTAAGTGTAATTCATTCTACAGGTGCTGGTCATTAAATTAGATTATCATGAAAAAGATTTCAGTAATTGCATTGAAAAAGTGAAACTCGTATATTAGATTAATTCATTACAGACAGACTGATATATTTCAAATGTTTCTTTTCTTTTAATTTTCATGATTATAACTGACCATAAAAGTCCTAAATTCAGTATCTCAGAAAATTTGAATATCATGAAAATGTTCAATATGGAAGACATCTGGTGCCGACACTCTATAATCAGCTGATAATTAAGACACATAAAGACCAAACAGAGAAACAGACTTTGACTGGAAAGAGGTATCATTACAGCTGTTGTAACTATTTGGCCCAGGTTACAGAAACTCATGAGTGTATACACTTGTCTACCACTTACACACATCACATCCAAATGACATAAAAATAGAAGTGAAAATGTTGTTTTGTTATATATACTTCTGAAAGCTACAGTATAGCTTACAGTAGCTAACAGAAATATGTATGTAATAAAACATATCGTATATAGTATTTTCAAAAACATGTAGCAATACGTTGCATACATATTTCCGCAAAATACTGTCAAAAGGTTTTGTTACTATATTTGAAAGTTACTGCATCTATTTTATTTCATAATGTTCAATGGCTGCTGCATATATGTTCTGTTCTGTTAAATTTTTCTGGAAACTGTTTAAATATGCCAAGGAGCTAGTGCTGATTTATGTTTTTTGTTCTTGAAATTACAACTGAATGCTTATATTTACCTCAAAGAGTGAATAAATTCCACAAAGGCAGTTTCTGCAGGAACATGTTAGTAGATGAAAAAGTACGGTAGGTGAATCTATAATTATGCCATTGAAGTATAAATCCCCCAAATCTTTACTTAAATAAGGTGACATAGTATTTGTACTTCATTACTTGACACCTTTGTCACCACCGGTCTGTGTGCAGTGCAGTCATAGATGCGCTTTATGTCTCTGTAACTATTTAACTTGCTGACAGCTTACGGCTAGCGAGATGAATTTGGTAAGGTCTGAGATTGATGCTGAGATGCTCTCATGGTAATCTTTTTTTGACTGATTAGTTACATAACTCTGTAGGTATAATTTAAAAATGTCTACATCAAGTGGTAAGGGGTGGGAATTGCAATTTCTCAAAATGACCAAGATCATTCAGATGTTTCCATCACTGTTTCAAAAATACTGGTCAGAAAGAAGGGAGGGCATGCAACAATGGTTCCAAGGATCAAACCTCAGATGGCTGTATCAAGGATCAATAACATGGGGCGTCTACTTCACTGTCACGCTGCATGCCTCTACATAATAGGAACTTTTCACAATAAAACTTTCTTTACAGATAAACAAAACGATGCTTACATTACATGCAGTCTGATGGCTCTAGAAATATTGATTTTCTAATTATCGATCTAAAAAAAAAAATGGACGGGCAGCTGTTTACATAAATTATCAAAGTTCAACCGCTGGTGCTTGGTGCTTGCACATCAGCTACAATTGGAATTTCAACCTGTTTGAACACTTTATGCACTCCAACTGCTGAATACATGCAAATGAGAGATGTCTGTCTGAAATTTTGTTTCCCTACCTCATGGCACGTTCTTTGACAGGTTTTTTACGTTTTCCTCCAGACTCAGCACAAGGTGTGGCATCGACAGACAGCCTGTCTTCGATTACAGCATGGTGCTGCCAATTTGTCTTGGCTGTAGTCTGCTGTGGACACTGATATGTCAGTGGCAAAATCCCACAGGAGTTCCTCTCTCTTGCGGGCAACCCTCTCTGCAGTCGCCCTGTACTCAGGTGTGTCAAACTGCAGGGGTGTTTCCTCTGCCTCTTCGTGCTCCAAGTCAAATATCAGAGGCGGGTCATGGAGCTGCTCTTGTCCGGTTCCACCACTGCAAGCTTCTGCTCCACCTGTAAAGCATGTATACAGATTTTCTCTCATTCACAAATTATTTTAATTCTTCATAAAATATCTAAAATATGCAACACGCCCCACTGGTATTTGGTCAACTATGTGCTGGAAAGTTGTAGAAAAAGCTACACAGCAAGAAGAACATAAACATGCAAATTAGCTTCATGTCTTCTTGGCTTGAAACATGTCTGTATTTTAAATAGGTTGGTTTACAAGTTCATTCCAGAAGCTCGAAATTAAACATTTGTCCATATTAAAACCAGTTTTTATCTGTATCAAAAATCATTTTTCTGTTGGAGCGCCCAACATGTGAAAACCAAGCGCTTAATCTCAGATGAAAAAACATGGTTAAGGGTGTTCAGGAAGAACCGAGGATCTACCAAGGCTCCAGGTTGGCTTATAATGGAAGATGACTGTAATTCTAGTGTAAGAAAAATCGATAACTTAAGAGCACTGCCCACAAGAATAAGCTAAATCTGTTCTGAAGAAACGTTTATACTTTGATGACATAAGGATGCTGAGCTATTTGCCAGCGATGACAAGAAGCATGTTTGGAGGAGTCAAGGCTTTCAAACTTAAACTGTTGATCATGGTAATGGCGGCATCATCATGCTATAAAGCTGTTTCATTACCAGTGAGACTAGTATTTAGCTTATTTTTTAAATGAGACAAACCTTGAAAGACTTGCCAACAATGACAAGAAGCATGTTTTAGAGGAGTCAACAGGAGGCTGTGAAGCAACCAGCAAGTAACCATGATGCTAGCAGCATTATAACAAGGGGCTTTTTGGCTGTAAGTGGTACTGATTAGTCAGTTCAGTATGCACGTTCTGTACACACATGTACCAAATGAAAAAATAATACTTTTTTACATTAACATCTGCAGAATATTTATGTGCGAAGCACAGAGTCCAGTGCAACATTTTGCCGCACAACTTAAAAAAATAACATCAAACAAACAAAACATTAAAAAAACTTCTAAACTCTGCTATTTGAAAACATTGATGGTATATCATACATCTGCAATAGAAAAAGAACGATGGACCGAACCAGAACCTTGTCAACAAACAAATTTTTCAAAAGCAACAGGGCAAATAACACGCTCTTCATGGAACTGAATCAATGACCTTAAATAATGTCCATAAAATGTCATGAAAGATTACTGATACTAGAGGAAACCCAGCCAAACTTCTCATTTTGTATAAAAAGCAAATTGGGGATTCACTTTTGATGACAAAGGAATTTCCCAACAGCTGTCTATGCTGCATTCAAGTGCAGCTAGGAAAGTAGACTGTCTATATATCTAAAAACTCCAAATTGATTTAAGCAAGTTTTATTTATTGCAAAGCATTATTTAAACATTTCTAAACATTAACAATGACTCTTTTCAATTGGTTGTATTATTTTGTACTCTGTCTGCTTGTACAATTTTATTAATTTAATCAAAATCCAATCAAACCTGCAACCTTCTCTTTAAATGTCATTACACAAGAAACTTTTTTCCCAATTTGTTCCTTGACTTGACCGAAAAAGACCCTAACCGTCAAATTGAACCATCATATTAATCAAAACGTTATACCCCTACCAAATATGTACCAAACCATGATTTTTTTGTATACTGTTACATCCCTGGTACTGGTGCATTGCATAAATTGTACCACACAACAAAATTACTTTAAGAAATAATATAGAAGGCCCCAAACTCAATCATTTTGGAAATGTACGCACTATGCCAAAAAGCTGATTCTTTATCACGGGACTAGCCAATTTAAATTAATTTTATTGTTCATTACAAGAATAGTGATCAAATATCCAGCCAGAATGGTGCCAACAGGTTACAAATAGCTAGAAAAAAAGTATTGGTTCTTATCTACTTGACATGTTTAACGAAATATTAATTGGCGTATGTGTTAAAGCCTGTATCTATAATTTGTATTACATATGCTGGTATGAGGTAATCCACAGTGAATTCTGACTTTAGCATCTAATGCATAAGTACTTAGTCTCTAAAACCAATGAAAAGACAAGTTCAAATGAATCGTTATGAGCAAAATTATTGACATCCCTATCAAGAGCATAAAGACTATATATAACATGTCAAGGGCACTGTAACAACAGAGAGAAAAGTGTTGAGGTTCCATGAGAATATTGAAACCAAAGGGTAATCATTAAAAACCAGGTTTTACCAGAAAGATAGACATATTTTATTATTCTACCTCCATACTGAGTTACACTGAGCGGCAGCAGTTTAATGTCACTGTGGTGACATTATGTATATACTTCACCATAGTGGCATAACAAGCAACAGCACCTGTGATGTAGAAAGCTTTGTGTTTTCCAACTCGAACTGTTTGCAAGTCTCCAAACTTTCCTGCGGCGCCACTGTTAGGATGGAAGAGAAACTACAACATAAGAACATAGGATAAAAATGTTGTTGTAAGGTTTCATAACACAGTCAAACATGGACTTAGCTTTACAGTTGTTACAGTAGAGCTTTTTGTACCTCATGACCAGACTGTTCACCATGCAGGAAAATATTTGTGGCATCAATACCGTCATAACGCCTGTCTGATGGAAGCGCTACCCCTGCCATAGAAAGAACGGTTGGAAAGATGTCCATACCACTGCATTATGAGACGAGATGGAAAAAGAAGAAAAAGAAGGATATTAAATCCTAATTCAAATCATTTCAGTTCATTTTAATTATGACCAATACATTTTTCTAACAAAAATGAGTGCTCGATGAAAATCAGGTTTAATAATGGCTTAATTTTTAATCTGACGAGCTTAATTGGAAAAAAGATTTTGATTTATTGGATATACCTGTATGTTTTGATACATAAATGAAGATCATCTTGTAAATCCTTTATTTAATGTTAGACCTAAAATACAGTATTTACTTCCATCAAAGAATCTGCGGCACATGCTTTATTTTCTTCAGGTCAGACCTTAAATAAAAATATGGTATCAATAAAACCATGCCTGATGTATTTCTGTCTGAACACTGCATGAGTGCTTATAATACTTGAGATTTTTGTCTTCTGTGAAAAGCCTTTGAATTAGGCTCCATTTTGGAGGTTCTATAATGCTAGAATTGCAGCAAAAAACTCCAGGCGTTCCAGGTACTCTGGGTTCCACACATAATCTGAAACATAACTATTGACTGAGGTCATTAATCTCTCTAAATAGCCTTTAGGTATGAGTTTGTCTGTGCATGGTTGTCCTGCGTTTGACATGTCAAGGGATCAAGACATCGTTTTTAGTGGATGAGTACTCTAAAACATATTGTGAAAGACAAATGTTGCTTCCTTTGACTTTTTGGAGAGTTAAAAGGCAAGACAGTTGTCATGTTTTTTCATGTTATCTTAAAGACATTTCACCTCTTATCCAAACGGGATTCTTTAGTTGTAAAACAGGTTGAAACTATCACACATATAAGATCTAATCAGGAACAATCAGAGTAATAGGGCAATGAAGACCGCTAACAGGGGCGGATCTACTGGGGTGGAAATCCTTGCCACCCCAGCCAGCGGCTAGGAAATCAATAAATAGTTGTGTAAAATCGGACGTTAAACGCATGAAGCTCCTTTTTCCGACAACATTAAAATGCAGAATGAAGTAACCACACATCAAGTCCAGACGCTTCGGAGAGGTGGTAGGTGAGAGAGAAGCCGACCTGCACACAAAAGGCAGGAGCACACCAGGAAAGCGGTAACTATGCAATCTTACAAAATATAATATAATTTCTAGGTCAATGCTGATAGTTTTGAAACTATTTGAGGCGATAAAAATTGAAAATCATAATTTTTGCAACACGTAAACTAAGTCAGAGAATGTGAAATCTTTACGTTTGTCCAGAAAAAAAAGGTACAATTAATTTAAATTCTACATATATTAAGCGACAAACAAGCATCTAAAGTTTTTTTCTCACCAAAGACAAAGGTGAGAAAAACCGAGAGTAACCTGGTGAGTAAAGTGGACAGAGGAGACAATGTGGAAGAAGAGAGAGAGGAGCGACAGAAAAGTGATGGAGGGGAAGAACGAGATCAGGGACAAGAGAAAGTGATAGAATGGCACATCGGAGAAGAGGCGGAGGAGGGAGAGAATCACCGAGATGAAGAGGGAGAAAGATAGGGCAACATGGAGGGCTCAGCCAGTGACGATGGGACAGAGTCTGAGACAGCACCAAGCACATCCAGTCGAGTTAGTCCACAGGGTAGGGAAACATAGCATACTGACTTACATCTTATTTTAGAATAAATTGGTATTTTGATAAACCTTTTTTTAGGAACACGCCCCCTGTGAGACAATAAATTATATTTCTGTTCTGTTCCAGACTGAACATTTTAGGAACTTATGCTCAAATGTCTGTGCCAAAAATATTTAAATTCATTTATCCTAATTACCAAGTTTACTTTATATTAGAAAAAAAAGATTTTTCAGTGTTATGAAGTAAAAAAAATTAAAGGGAGGGCTATGATTATCGCTAGATATTAGGGTTGTCAAACGATAATTTTTTTTTAACCTAATTAATTACAGGGTAGCTGTGAATTAATCCGGACTAATTAACATTCCTACATATGACTAAAAAAACTAAAAATTTTACTGTAAATGGAATTGCTGTAGCGCTTTTTCATGAAATAAAGGAGAGATTAATAGAATTTTGTTTTTAACTTCATAATCACATTAACACATGGCCCTTTTAAACTATTGTAATCTCACCTTGGTCCAGCTCTGTCTAAACCCGCTGCTCTTCCATAGTGTGTATATACATATATATATGCATATATATATATATAGGATGGAGTTTTGTTTTTTCAAGGAGCAGAGGAAAATCTTCGTTTTTTTAAAAACCCAGCTACATGTGGACATGGTCTAAGTTACTGAGTTCAAAGCAGTAAATGGAAGAACGTTCTCTCACACCTGCGTCTTATCCCAGTCTTCTCTATGAACAAGCAGGCAGCAGGAATCACGGGAGGTGCGCTGTTATCAAGGATGATGTAACAAGGGAAAAGCCTGGTCATTTGCTTCAGCGTAAAGCTTCACAGCTCAGCATGCTGCAACTTTACAGAACCAATGCGCCCCTGTATTAACCATCATAACGAGCCTTTTACAGCAGTTTCAGCTCTGCAGCCCAGTTCCTTTTCCTCACTTCTTCTAATAGCGTCTTCTTTGGTATCTTTGGTGGATCTGCCATGACTCAAGTCTCAAAACCGTGGGTTTATTTATATCATTAGATAGACTGTAGCGTAATGCCGTAAAGTGGGGAAGCAGTCTGCGAGTGAAAAGTTCTATAGTGTGGTAAATAGCAGGAGGACACTCCCATGTAGTGATAGCTCCGAAAATAAACATCAAAAATAGTGTTGTGTCACATAAACGTTTCGAAAACACGTGTTTTTCATGGTGTAAAAGTTATGGATTGGGTAAGCTTATGTCACTGAAAGCCGATGGACAGAGTCAAGATGCCGGCAAGGAAAAGTAAACAAACGGTAGCTGCGTTATTACTTTTGTTTCTAAATCTGAATTAAATGGCAAAAAGAAGACAAGGAAGATGAGGAAAAAAATACTAATTTGGACATGCTCATACCTGGGAAAAACGGACAGTTTGGAAAGCCTGTTTTACAAAACAAACCCGAGTTAAGCTTTGTTTAGCATTATCCTAGCTAATATGTTACTCAGAGGATGCAATTTAAGGAGTCGCAGAACTTCTGAATTTGGCTGAAGATCGCCGAGGGCTAGTTTTGGTTGAAGGTGCAATAAATATGCCAATACTCTTTTCCAGTGGAAAGTAAAAATCTAGGAGGGCCTTAATCGCACAGTGTAAAACTACCTCTTCTGTTTAAAGGAACACAGGGGCGGTTTTTCACGAATGTGTAAGCTCATTTGGAAATGCACGTGGTCTGTTTCACAAATGCACACGCGGAAATTCACAAATATAATTTTCAGAAATACTTGTAATATAAATTCAGAAATGCACACGATCTGTTTCAGAAACGCACACGATCTGTTTCACAAACGCAAACAATCTGTTTCACAAATGAACACGATGAGGTTCACAAACGCACACAGTTCTCATTTGTGAACCTCTGCATTTGTGAGATAATTCTGTGTGGTGAGTTTTGAGACTCACATAACGTGGATGGACAACTAATGTCACCATTGGCTAAGAAACCTGTCAATCAAATTGATCACTTAGCCAGCTGTTCGCTTTCAGCCAATGGTATAGCTCCTAACATGTTCCATCCACATTGTGGGCCGAACGCACGGACGAGAAATAATTAGTCATTACTAATCCATTTCCTGTTTATTAAACAGTGGGTATGAATTACTAAACCGTTTCCTCTGTGTATTAAACTGTGCGCACGGACTCGCAATCTATTTCCCAATTTAATAAACATGTGACAGCGTGACATAAACCATGTGGTGTTCCGTTTGCTTGATAAAAAGGGGGGGGGCGGGGGGGGTTTGGTACCATCAGGAACCAAAATCGTTGTTAAAAACGGGGACATTTCTCCGCCATTAATTTTTTAACCAGGAAAAATGTTATTTTTGGCAAAGTGCAAAAAAAACCCACACACTTGGACTCAAACCTAGAATACCTTGATCATTAATCCTACACCCTAAAAGCCACGACAGACACCAAAGGCGTTCAGGGCTTTTTATCAAGCAAACGGAACACCACTTGGTTTATGCCACGCTGTCACACGGTTTATTAAATCGGGAAATAGATTGCGAGTTTGTGCTTACAGTTTAATACACCGAGGAAACGGGTAAGTAATTAATGCCCACTGTTTAATAAAGAGGAAATGGATTAGTAATGACTAATTATTGCCGGTCCGTGCGTTCGGCCCACAATGTGGATGGAACATGTTAGGAGCTATACCATTGGCTGAAAGCGAACAGCTGGCTAAGTGATTAATTTGATTGACTGGTCTCTTAGCCAATGGTGACATTAGTTGTCCATCCACGTTAGGTGAGTCTCAAAAGTCACCACACAGAATTCTCTTACAAATGCATAGAGGTTCACAAATGAGAAGTGGTGGGTTCATTCAGGAATTTGTATGATCTGTGAGTATATATTTGGAACTTTTTTCAAAATTATATTTGTGAAACAGCTTGTGTGCATTCATGAAATAGATTGTTTGCATTTTTGAACAGATTTTGTGCATTTTTTTAAAGAGATTGTGTGCCTTTTTGAAACAGATCATCTGCGTTTGTTAACCTCATGGTGTGCGTTTGTGAAACAGATTGTGTGCGTTTGTGAAACAGATCGTGTGCATTTCTGAATTTATATTACAAGTGTTTCTGAAAATTATATTTGTGAACCTCCGCGTGTGCATTTGTGAAACACACCATATGCATTTACGAATGAGCATTTACATTTGTGAAAAACCCTGCTTGAGTTTAATAATAATGAGACTTTTCTATCTCCATACAAGTGCCTTCACTTTTATATCTCTAGACCCCTATGTCTGGGATGACTGAGAATCTACACCAGTGTATTCATTAGACATGAAAATCCTGTATAAATTAGATGATCTTCATCCCTCTAAGATTTTCGACTGGGGTTTTCTAATCTTGGTAGAAGCGTCGTAGGTGTTTGAATTGGTCGGTGTATGATTTGAAGGTGTACCTACCTGAGGAGTGCCGAGCTTGTGGTGTTTGGAGGGATCATACCTGGCCAATACACCACAGTTGGCATCCTGTGACCACCCTCCCAGGTAGTCTGCTTAGCTGAACCCCCACCTAACATGCAGAAAAAGATCACTTTATTAGGTAGGCCTGTAAAGAAATCAAATACATATAAACTCCAGCTAATTGGATACAGTTAACCCAATCTTTTGGGATTTTTTCCGTGAACTGAATTTCAACATAAATTTGTTGCACCTTTGTTGGTTTGCCATCTTCCAGTGAAAGGCCCAACACTTCCTGCAAATTGGCATTTTTGTTCCCAAGGACCATTGTCGCCTAAAGCCCACGGACACAGTACTGTAAATATCACACAATTTCTAATTTATCATATGAGAGCAGATATAAAACAGTCCTACCAGTAAACCAGATAAAAGTATTTCCTTCATCTCTTTCATCAGCTGCAGCCTTTAACGCTCCGACGAGACCATCGAGTTCTCGCAGGCTGGAAGCATATACTCCATCACCGGAAGAGTCAGCCACCGCGGGGGCAAGTGGGACGTGCATTTGAGCTGATGCGACAAAAAGAAGATACGGCTGTGCTCGGACCCTAGAAACAAACATAATGGTGTTAAATAGTCAGCACTTCCACATCAGGAAGATCGACGATAAAGCAACATGACATGACAAATTGTTTGTTAACTTCCTTTAACCTATGTGGTGTAAAAGGATTCATTGTTGGTTTCTTTCAGTGTCTTGAGTTGTAACAGCAGTGTAAGATATGCTTTTATCAGTTATAAAATGATGACATTTATCCTAGAAAACAAACCTAAAGAGACTCTGCCACTGTTTAATTTATCGTTTATAATAAGATGTACTTTTTTTCTTAAAGATTCTTAGCCACTCCAAATTGCCCTAAGGTCTGTCTGAGTGAATGTGTGCATTCTTAGTACATGGACGAATGGATAAAATAACAAAAGTCTAATAGAGGAGTTATTGGTTTATTTCTTCCCCTGCTCTACTACATGCCGTATGCAAATAAACAATAGAAATGCACTAATGCAATAAGGTGTTGGTTGCACTAATTGTTTTGATAAAAAAAATATGAGACTTCTTTTCTTGCAGTCTATCTTGAGACAATGATTAAAAACGATCTGCAGCAATTATGTCATATCAGGTAAGCTTTTGGTAGGTAGCAAGATGACACAGCTAACCAACAAGATAACATTAAATAATAACAATGGGAACTGGAGCTATATAAAGGGCTGGTGTCTCTTTCTGGAGTTAAGTTCCACACACATCCACTTTGTTGATCAACCAATAATCCTGCTATTGCTATATAATGCAGTTTATTCAAAGCTACAAATGCATAAAATGACCACTTTCATTTTAGCTGTATGGCATATTGATGCAACTGAAGATGCAACAGAGGAAGCAATCTAAAAGAAAGGACAAAGCAAGACTGTACTTCTTAAAGAAGCTTAGGTCTTTCAGAAGTGATCTTCTATAAATACACTGTAAAGAGCACAATCTCTTCTGCTAGGCTTAACAAGCTGATCAAGAAGGCTGATTCTACCCACTGTAACTTCCACAGAATGAAGAAAAAAATAACAAAGTTTAAAATAAATAAACCAGACACTGACACACACCCAAAGTTTATTTAAAGGTATGGAATCCCTTTGCTTTAATCACTGCCTCGATGCGCTGTCATTGAGGCAATAAGGTTGTGGTATTGCATGGGAGTTCTTTCTGGTTTTGATGCTTCTGGCAGTATGGGGAGGGGCCAGGTCCCGCTGTGAGATTCAATCTACATCTACTTTAGATTCTCAGCAGAAGAAATCATGAGTCCTATATATGCTGGTAAGCAGTTGCAGTGACCTTGGATTTGAGAAAGCAGACTTTACCAACACCTGCACTGGACATTGCACCCCAAATCATAACTGACTGTGGATATTTCACACTGGAACTCAAGCAGCTTGGGTTCTTTTCCTCACCTGTCTTCCTCCCAACCCTTGGACCTTGATTTCCAAATGAAAGGACCTTGGGCTACTGGCTAACAGTCCAGTCCTTCTTCTCCTTGGCCAAGTTTAGATTATTCCTACATTGGCTCAGAGTCAGAAGTGATCTGACCCGAGGAACCCGACAGCTGTAGCTCATCTCCCGGAGACATGTAATGCTGCATTCAGACCAAGGACTTTGTCAGCGTCAGGCAAAGCTCACAAAGCATCTAGTTTGACGCTTCTTTGTTGAAGCTTGCAAAGTCTGCAAAGTCTGCCACTTCTGAGCAAAAAAACAACGCGTGGGCGGGGCTTCTTCTGTTGCTGTACGTTGTGAACTATGGCAGATAGTATTGAGAGAGTGGCTTGGCTTTATTTGCTAAATAAAGCTAGACAGCGTCGACTTCTGCAACATCAGCGCCGTTTGTTGATACACCCTATTCTACGGATGCGTTTTGAGTTTGGGGAGTTTGACCATTTGCTCTAGGAGCTACGTATGGGTGAGGTTCGCTTTCAGCGGTACTTCAGTCTGTCCCGCGCCCAATTTTACTACCTCCTGGGCTGCATCGGACCTTAAATCTCCTACCAGCACACCAACTACAGGCGCTCTATTCCTCCCGAAGAGCGCCTGTCCATCTGTCTTCGGTAAGTGTTATTTATGATTTTTTAAATCTGCGTTTTCTAGACGTAAAATGTAGGTTTTTCCTGCACCCGCTACATTCAAAATACGTTTAATGATATCACTACAATTATAAGCTCTCATCGTCACAACCGTCAAAAGTTCAACTAGCTGAACTTCTGCGTTGCTGGCTTTATGAGCTTTGAAGCATGAAAAGCAGGAAAAGCTTGAAAAGGTGACGGAGCCAAAGCTCACAAAGTGCCGCAGAGACCGTGACGCTCCTCCAACGGCCTCCGCCATAGACTTAACATGTAATCTTGACGTTGCTGAAGCTGACAAAGTCCTTGGTCTTAATGCAGCATTAATGTGGTGTTTTTTGAAGCTGTGACTCACAATCATCCCATTCTCCAGATATCTTCCAGATTCTTAAATCTTCTCTATTTGATAATCCACTGAAGCCCACGGTCGTCTCTTCAGGCTGTGCATCTTTTCCTGCCACATTTTGCCCTGACACTAGACTTCCCATTGATATCCTTGGGCACAGCATTCTGAACAGCCAGACTCCTTATATATGAACTTTTGTGGCTTACCCATCTTATGGATGGTATCAGTGATGGTCTTCTGGCCAGTTATCAAGTCTGCAATTGTCCCGATACTGAATCTTAACTGAGACAACTGAAACAAAGTGTGTCATGGTTTACAGTAAAAATTTGGGCTGATTTCTACACATTATTCTAATTAGTTTAATTCCAGTTTTCGTGGGCTTGAAAGCCCAAATTATATACAAATAAACTACCATATGCTTTAAATCCTTGAAGTTGTGGGCCCTGAATCTATAATCCATTAAATGTTAATGTTTTGAATGCAAGTACAGAAATAAACTTTTCCATGACATTCCATGGCTAAAGTTGGACCTATTTGGCCTAAATAAATAAATAATTATTGGTGGCAGCATTAAGCTGTGTTGGTGTATTTTTGTGTTGTTTTTTTTTCAGAATGGACAGGAAGCTGTTCAGACCTGATGGGAAGATGAATGAAGGTAAAAACAGGCCAATAAATAAAATAAAAAATCTTAGACGGTGCAAAATTAAGACTGGGACTGGCAATCAGTCGGACAGTCTCCCGAGGACACAGCCAGAGTTACAATGGGATGGTCTACGTAGGTCAAAGCATATGAATATTATGGCCAAGTCAAAGTCCAGATTTAAATCCAGTTCGGAACCTATGGCAAGGCTTAAAAATTTATATTTACAGAACCTCTCTACCTCATCTGACAACTATTTTCCAAAGAATTAGTATTCTGTGTCAGCAATGCACTGATTCAGAGTCCTGACACAATTCAAGGGGTTTTAATACTTTTAGCAAAGCACTGTGTTTGCAAATGATGGACACAAATGTGGTTATTATTTGAACAAATATCTGCGGTGTGGAGCAGTTTGGCTACTTAAACCTCTATGTAGCGTTTTCCTTTTCTCTAGAGGGATGCGGTGGCCTGTCCAGCCACTCAGACCTCCACCTTTTGAAACACGTTGTCTTTCAACCAACAGCTGTAAGCAGCAGGGTTCCCCGGCCTCTTCCTCCTAGACTTCAAGCACACACACACTAAGAGTGCATGCTCCATTCAATCACTGTCCAAATATGCTTGTACAAAACATCCTTTTTTACTGGAGACAGCAGTGAATGCAGCTGTTTGATTGTGCAATCTAAGAAAACATATAGTTAATCATTTTACAACGTCAGTGCAATGCCTAATTCTGCTGAATGGGTCTTTACTGACAGATTACAATACTACTACAAATAACTATTACCATCACAACAGGAAAAATAAAGTCAAATGCCTCAGCTGTCCCTACGCAGGTAACATGACTAAGAGATAAAATGTTCTCTTTTAGCTATCATCAAGAAACTTAACAGGGAAAATGCTTATGGTTTTCTAAAGTCAGTATTTATATATAGATCCTAGCTGATAGCTGATAACCTTGATAGCCTCGCTAGGACTACACGCACCAATTTCATGGCTGCTCCATCCCCTTCAGCCAGTGACACAGGTCAAACGCCTTCATCAGCATTGGGTGATGACAACAGCAATAATGATCTAAGTGAGGCATAATCATATTAATCTGCTCCAGCAGTTAAATACACTGTTTAAGATTATGTTAGCTTGATATTTTAGCTTCTGTTAGCATTGCGATCAGCTAATTCCCCCGTAGTTCGGCCTATATCATGCAAAATTAAGTTTTTGTAGTTTTCAACCATCTGGTAGTGCAATTTTCTCATTAAAAAAAACAACCCACCAGCGTAATTTTTGGCTTAATTCACGCGTGTCTGAGTAATCCTCCTGAATCCTGCTCTCTGAGCAGCTGGTTAGCTAAAGTCTGTATTTATATAAGAATACTACCGGTTATAGCAGATGCAGTCTTTCTGAAGTAGATTAAAAAATATAACCACATTGTTGGATAATGTGTGAACATAATGTAAAATTCAGGAATTAGTTGCTAAAACCGGTCTTCAGGCCCACAGGTCAGATAACATCCATCAGTTGTCTCTGCCTGCTTATCCTTGCTGGGTTACAAGGAGGTTGTTGCTCATCTTCAACTTTCACCGGGCGAAAGACAGGTCACCAGTCCATCTCTGGACAGTGAGAGACATTTTTTAGATTCTATTTAGGTCAGAGAACTAAACAAGATCCATGCTGCTGTTCCAGGTTGGTACACAAGAGATGGAAAAGCGAATGAAACCCATACTCATGAGAAGGTAATAATGTTAATCAGGTAGGGGTGGAGATTAAACAAGATTTAGAAATATAATTCAGGGCTACAGTTATTACATAACCCCAAGGTTTTAACTGTAGGCTCTGATGACTGTAGTAAATCTGGGGAAAAATACTGGACATTTGACTCCTATTTACAAATTGCAGGAATAATTATTTCTCACCCTTGAAAAATACAAACTGTAAACATGAAAAACATACTGAAACATGGCGTAATTCTCACCCTTACCCTAATGCTAATTCAGACCCAATGCGTATTTTATAACAGTCTAAATAAATAAAATTTAATATTTAACTCTTTATTCCTTCATTTATTCTCTATCTGGTCATCAAAATCACAGAATCAATGTTACAAAGTAACTGTTCAAATACTGCCCTTAGTTCCTGTTACAGTTTTCCTATGAAAAAGTTAAATGAAAAACATTCTAAGACAATAATAAAGAGGTAAATGTAATTTGTATGCAGTTTGTATGGGAATTTTACAATTTTATTCGTAATTAGTTTCTTTGTGTGCCTCACACATTGTTGCTTGTAAATTGTATAGAGGACTTCATTGTCACAACTTATAAAAATATATGCTCCTTGGAAAAACAGCAAACAAATAGGATGTGATGAGTGATTCCCATTTTTGTCTTAAAGAGATCAACAGTTTAATCTGTTCCATGTTTACTGATCACAGCTGTATTGTACCTTGCACTGTGTATAATCCTGAGAGCAGCAGATTTGTAGTTCTCCGTTAGCGCCCAAAGGTCAAGCGGCTGCTCCAAAATTGAGCTGTTTTCAACCAGAGGAAGTCCTACCTTGGAATAACAGCCACCGTGCAAACTCTTTCTCTGTCTAGAATATGAAAAATCAACAAAGTATGAAGGTCTGCGAATATACAGTTGTCACGTGAAATGTGTTTGAAAGAAAAATACAAACTTTTCAAAGAACATTTACAAGAACATAATCTCTTCCTTTGCATGCTGCTTCACCAAAACAAAATCAGAATCAGAATCAGAATCAGAATCAGTTTTATTGGCCAAGTATGTCACATACAAGGAATTTGACTCCGGCAAACTTTTTCCTCCAGCACAGAACTTGAATAAGTGAAATAAAAAAAGAAAAAAAAGAAAAAATAAGAACAAAAATAAGTAAAAATACAAATAAATATCAGATCGTAAATAATAAAGGATAATATATACACCAAGCCGGGGTTATTTTACAGTGAGTATGTACAGAAGTGCAGAGTTATAGTTTATTGTTATGTGAGTGCACTCACACACTGTGACTAGACAGAGTTCGTCAGAGCGACAGCCTGGGGGAAAAAACTGTTTTTGTGTCGGGTGGTTTTGGCGTACAACGCTCTGTAACGCCGACCTGAGGGGAGGAGCCTAAACAGATTGTGGCCAGGGTGTGAGGGGTCAGTGGTGATTTTCCTGGCCCGCTTCCTGACCCTGGCCCGGAATAGGTCCTGAATGGAGGGAAGATCGGTTCCTATGATCCTCTCTGCAGTCCTGACTGTTCTCTGCAGTCTGTCCTTGTCTTGCCTGGTGGCGGATCCGAACCAGACAGAGATGGATGAGGTCAGGACAGACTGGACTATTGCTGTGTAGAAGATGATCAGCAGCTCCTGGGGCAGGTTGAACTTCCTGAGCTGACGCAGAAAGTACAGCCTTTGCTGGGCCTTTTTCCTTATTATGTTGATGTGTGAGGTCCACTTCAGGTCCCGTGTGATGGTGGATCCTAGGAACCTGAAAGACTCCACTGTGGGGACTGGCTTGTTGAGGATCATGAGAGGAGATGTTGATGGTGGTCTCTTCCTGAAGTCCACTGTCATCTCCACAGTTTTGAGCGGGTTTAGCTCCAGGTGGTTCTGACTGCACCAGAGAACCAGCTGTTCCACTTCCTTTCTGTACACAGACTCGTCGCCGTCGCGGATGAGTCCAATGACGGTGGTGTCATCTGCAAACTTCAGGAGTTTCACAGAAGGGTCCCTCGACGTGCAGTCAGTGGTGTAAAGGGAGAAGAGCAGTGGGGAGAGAACACATCCCTGGGGGGCGCCGATGCTGAGGGAACGGGAGCTGGATGTGAACTTACCCAGTTTCACCTGCTGCCTCCTGTCAGTCAGGAAACTGGTAATCCACTGACAGGTGGAGGGAGGCACGGTGAGCTGGGACAGTTTTTGGTGGAGGAGCTCTGGGACAATGGTGTTAAACGCAGAGCTGAAGTCCACAAACAGGACCCGAGCGTAGGTACCTGCAGAGTCTAGATGGTGCAGGATGTAGTGTAGAGCCATGTTGACGGCATCATCCACTGACCTGTTTGATCTGTAGGCGAACTGCAGGGGGTCTAGCAGGGGATCTGTGATTTCCTTCAGATGGGACAGCACCAGACGCTCAAAGGATTTCATGACCACAGATGTTAGGGCAACTGGTCTGTAGTCATTTAATCCAGTGACTGGGGACTTCTTGGGAACCGGTATGATGGTGGAGCGTTTGAGGCAGGAGGGGACCTCACACAGCTCCAGGGAGTTATTGAAGATCTGGGTGAAGATGGGAGCCAGCTGGTCAGCACAGAATTTCAGAGAGGCTGGGGACACTCCGTCTGGTCCCTGAGCCTTTTTAATTTTCTGTCTCTGAAATAGCTGGCGCACGTCCTGTTCGCAGATCGTCAAGGCAGGTACGTGGGTGGTTTGGGGTGAAGCTGGGTCTTTTGTGATGGAGATGGTGGGGGAGGTGGGAGGTGTGAAAGTCCTTTCAAACCTGGAAAAGAAGTCGTTGAGGTCCTCAGCCAGGCGGGGGCTCTCCACAGGGTGGGGGGATGGTCTCCTACAGTTAGTAATGGTCTGCAGGTAGCTCCAAACTGCAGAGGGGTCGTTAGCAGAAAAACGGTCCTTAAACCCACAAAGGCATTTTTAATATGTGTTTGGAGCTTAAACTATTATGCTATGAAATGTCCAATACATGCACTTTGCATGAGAAAACAGAACACAGATGGTTAAGTAGAAAAGAACAGCTATACCTTATCACTTGAGGTTTTGAAGAAACACAAGGGAGACATGGAGGTAGATCGTATCCTGGTGTGTCAGTACAGCCCATATCATTACTGTAGGGAATGCCTAGGTAGTAATCAAACCCTGAACACAAGACAAGGAAAATATCGTAATAATTAAAAGGGGTCGTATTGTGCCTCTTTTCAAACAAGTTATAAGAGGTCTATGGTCTGTACAAAACATGTTAAAGTTATTTGCACTGAATCACTCTCACATCAGGGAATCTCCCCAGCTAAATTCTTGACAATTTCAGATCCTTTGAGAATGAGCTGTTAAGTCTAATTTAAAAAAAATATCCTCAGTCTCAAAGCCATAAAGTCTGTCTGTTTGAAGAGTAAAATTTATTTTACAGTGACACTAAATTGCAGCAATGAGAGGACTATCGTATGATTAAATTATTTTCAGAATCATTATATCAACAAAAGAACTGTAAACTGAACCACTGTATTGAATCCACTCGATATGAGAATTAAGAGTTGAATTTAGGAATCACGGCAAAATAAATATGAATTAAATAGACATTAACAAACAAAAAATATAACCAAGGGAATTCTCAAAGGTTGAAAGAATCAAACAAGCTTTCTTTATCTGATAGAAGATCTAATATAATCTAATCTCTTTCTCTCTCTCTCTCTCTCTCTCTGGAAAGGTAAACTCATAGCTTCCATGCATAATCTGTAGTTCCAAACACAAGAAAAGTCAGGAGAAACCTGAAAGTCAGGGTGCTAGAAAATAACCCAGTCATAGAACATAATGGAGGGTATCTACAGGGCAGTCAGATGGTATTTACGGTCTCAGGGCTTTATGATCCAGGCTCCGTAAGGTCTCTTGGTCCTGCATTTCGAGGTTGAAAGATTTGGCCAGCATTGGAGATCTATATAAAGGGTAACACAAGTTGAGTCTTCCCAGGGAGTTTCCTCGGAGGTTAGAAATTTAGCAGTTACTTTCAGGAATTTAGGACAAGAACTTGGCATCCAATATCTTGTTGAAAAATTAAAGAAGGTTACTGTTAGAGATGGGTACCAAATTCTGTACTTTTTTGGCACCAACTGAATTCTGTGGTACTGATGATTTCTCATAAAAAAAAACACCAGAGTCATTTTTGGCTTAATTCACGCATGTCTGAGTAATCCTCCTGAATCCTGCTCTTTGAACAGCTGCACTGCCCTCCCCTAGAAAACGACTGAGTGTTCAAATAGTTTACGTCACTAAGTGAAAATAAGGAAATGCTAGAGGTGTCTGTAACGTCCTTGCAGAGAGAGCAGCCTACCTCTGGTATAGCTGCAAACACACCAACCCCTCTTCTCAAAGCTCATAGCTGCTCCGGTTTTAGCAGCTGAAACCACTTTTTTTTTGTCTGAATTTTACTTTCTCTGTGAAAACTTTATTCTAGATTGCTAAAGAACAGCAGCTGGATCAAATAAAAAACATGCCTGATGGACAGAGAATTAAGTAGCTACATGCTATGTGTTAGCCATTTATCAAGCTGCTTATGTGATCTTATATCAGTATTTTGTGGTTAATTAATTGATCTGTAGCATATCAAAATGTTCAGTAATGGGTGCAAACAACACCCACAGCTTTTTTATATATGGGGTTGGAAAGAGCTGCTTACTGGACTCAGCTGTGTTGGTTTGGGCTCCGTCTATAGCCTGGTAGATTTAGCAACTGAAATATGCTTAATTAACTCAGTTTTTTTACAAAAAATAAATAAATAAACCAAACGTCCGAGCCCTTAATATAACACAATTTCATTGTGGTACTTGGTGCACTTCACTATCTGACTGGTTGAGATGAGGCTCAGCCTGTGTTTCTCAGTCAGAGCAGTGCTGCACGGGGAGGGGGAAGGGGTGCAGGAGGCAGGATTATAGGGAAACGGAACGTTTTACTTCGTGGTTCAACATTAAATACAGGAGACAAATTAAATTTCAAGGAAAAGTATTACTGTATAACACCAACCGTGACATTTGATCATATTTATGTCTTTCCCAAAAGCTGAAAGCTGTGAAATAGTCCCTTTAAAGTTAGAACAGCAACGGTGCCTCCCTTCACTAAAGCCAAAGAGATGGCATTTACCTGTCAGAGAATGGATGAGTGTCACTGGGCAAAGAGGTTTTATTTAGTTTCATTTTTAGTTTATAATGCAAGGATCCCCATCACACCGTTTGTCCAAAGGGGACAGGAGAGGAATAGGAGTACAAAGAGCTGGGTTTTAATTTGTGAAACACCACAATGTTAAAGTAAAAACAGTTGTATGTTATTTATCATGATAATTGTTGCATACTTTATAGGCAAAGGAAAGCAATTTTATTTATATAGAAGAATTTCAACACAAGGCAATTCAAGGTGCATTACATGATTACAAAAGGGTGAAAATTAAAACAGAGACTTAAAGATTTAGAGATTTAAAGAAAGCATAAAAGAACATTTATAAAATAAAAT
Source organism: Apricaphanius iberus (assembly GCA_028564705.1). Classification (NCBI taxonomy): domain Eukaryota; kingdom Metazoa; phylum Chordata; class Actinopteri; order Cyprinodontiformes; family Aphaniidae; genus Apricaphanius; species Apricaphanius iberus. Next base: position 64,189 of record JAPXFQ010002024.1, read on the forward strand.
GTATGTAAAATTAGGAAAGTTACATACTGATGAAACACAAGAATCCTAGAAATATTCCTCAGGTGATAAAAAGATTACCTTGTTATTGTCTTTATGTGACCTTGGAGATTCAGGTCCATTATAACACCTACATTTCTGGCCTGGTTGGTAATTTCTAATTGGACCAACTGAAGCTGTGTACTGATATTTAATTGATCTTTTTTAGGTACAGTTGGAAGAAATTTTGAACATCCAGCTGTTAATTTGCTCAATGCATTTATTGAGGATTTGGATGGGTTCAACATCACCTGGTGAAATTGAGATATAAAGTTGAGTGTCGTCAGCATAGTTTTGATAGTTAATGTTATTTGTTGTTATTATCTGGCTTAATGGGAGCATGTAAATTCTAAATAGGACGGGCCCTGGGATGGAGCCCTGGGGGACCCCGCATGTGATTTTTGTTTCTTGTGATGGAATTTACTTATTGAAAAAAAGAAGTTCCTGTTCTTGAGGTAGGATTTGAACCAGTGGAGTACCGTACCAGAGAGTTTGACTCAGTTCTCAAGAAGTTCTATTTTGATCAACAGTTTCACACAACGCACTGAGGTCTAATAGTACCAGTACTGTGTTTTTAGCACAGTCAGGATTTATACGGATGTCATTGAACACTTCAACGAGGGCTGTCTCCATACTGTGGTGCTTACGAAAACCAGACTGATAAATATCAAAGTGATATTGTTCATGGTTAGGAAGCTGTTTAACTGTTGGAACACAGCTTTTTCAAAGATTTTACAGATAAATGGAAGATTGAGGATAGGTCATTAGTTTTGCAATAACATGCTTTCTAGGTTATCTTTTTTAGTATTGGTTTGATAAATGCTGTTTTTAAAACTTGAGGGAAAACAGCTGATAGAAGGGATGAGTTGACTATTTGGACAAGATCCGCCCTAATGACTGGGAGGATTTTTTAAAGAAAAACTGTTGGTAAGATATCCAAGTAGCAGGTGGCAGAACTTAGTTTTAAAAAAACTTCATCAAGGATCGATTGGTTTATTGTTTGGAAATCAGGGCATAACATTGGTTGAAGGGTTGAAACTGATGTACTTTAACTTCTTCTGAAGTTAAAGATTTTTTCAGTAAAGAATCTGGCAAATTCTTTGCAGGCCCAGTTGGAACTTAGTTTGGGGCTACTGTCACTGGTGGAGCAGTCAATCTTTCCACTGTAGCAAATAATGTCCTTGCATTATTGTTGTTTCTGTGAATAATTTCAGAGAAGAATGATTCCCTTGCGCCTTTCAAGGTTAATTGATATCTGTTCAGTCTCTCTTTGTGTATTTAATAGTAAACCTGGAGTCGAGTTTTCCACCATTTTCTCTGGGCTCGTCGAGATTCCCTTTTTTTCACTGCATACTATTGGATTGTTTCTCCATGGACACTTTTTTTTTCTCAAGACAGTTTTACACTTAAGTGACGCAATCTTATTCATGATGTCAGAAAGTTTGGAGAGAAATGTATCAGTTGTTTAATGTATGTCAGTTTGTTTACTGAATGTGTGTTGGTGGATGCTGAGGAATGGGATACGGGCTGAATTTTAATCGAGGAAGCATATTTAACAGTGGTCTTACAGTGATTAGTTATTTTAGCCAAGATGGTGCATTCAATTGTGATACAGAAATGTCAGATAATGCAATGTCAGTTACTGCAATGGTGGAGATTTTTAAGTCTTTGCTAATAAGTAGTTCCAGAGTGTGTACCCGGTTGTGTGTTGGTTTATGAATGTACTGGGTAAATCAAAGTTATGTAGGGTATCATATAATGCTTTTGTTCCTGCTTTTGTCTTGGGGGTTGTCAATATGGATGTTGAAATCTCCCACAATTAATAACTGGCCATAGTTTATACATATTACAGAGCAAAGGTAATTGAAATCATGAATAAAGTTTGTGTTAGGTTTTGGTGGTCTATATATGTTTAGAAAAAGGACTTTGGCTCATTTGTCTCAGCAGCCAGATATTTGAAAGAATCAAATTCACCTAGTGATACCTTTTTAAACTTTAGAGAGCTATGGAAGATAGTACAAAGGTCTCCACCTCTTCTGTTTTTTCTGCTCTCACTAATAAAGTAATAATCTATGGAACAAGTTTCTATTAGCACAGCTTGTTCTGTATTTGTATCTAACCAGGTTTCTGTTAGAAACAGCATATGTATATCTTGTGTGCTGATAAGATCATTGATTAGAAGAGGCTTTCCTAATAGAGACCATTGTAATATTTCTTTTGGCGATTAAGAGATTATTTCTGCAAGATACTATTTTTAGATTCTGTACTGTTCGGTTACACATAGTTTTAGTATGTAGTAATCTATTGCTTATTATTGCAGGGATTTTTTCCTTTCAAAATGACACATCTTGGTGAGTAAAGGGTCTGGAGGTAGAGTCCAGTCGATATCAGATATCAGACACCACAAGCTGTAGGAGAGTGCCACACTGCTGATAAACAGGGGCTGTATATGGTGTGAATTGGCGTTGCAGATCATCCGATTTTTCAAAATAAATCAGTAAAGACAGACTTCTTATTTTTTTTAAGACAGAATTTTTCTTTGTATGCATACCTATAATTATTTAATCTCACTGAAATTTATAAATATATGTTTTCTAAAATAATTGTGTGTATTTATACATATATTACACACTTTAAAGAAAATGTATACTTTTCAGCTATTTAATTCTGAAATGTCAATACCTGTCGCACATCATAGTAGGTGCATCGGTCAACAAACACAGTACATCTTCAGATACGGGAGAAACCTTACAACATGGATGAAGAGAAATTCATCGTCGAAGTGGAAAAACATAAAATACTATATGATACAACTTATCCTTTCTACAAAGACACAAAGAGAAAAGATGAAACCTGGGCCGAAATTGCCAAAGTTTTGGGAGTGACTGGTAAGTACATTGTTACTGTAATGTGTACCCCAATGCGTACACATATTTTAAACTGTAGCAGTCTGAGGTTTTGCTACATTATGCATACAAATTGATACTATTGAAATATGGTATACCAACTCTAAAAAACAGTTATTTTTCTGTCACGTCTACCTTCCACAGAGCAATGGAAACTCCTTTATTTAAGGGGACACAGAGGCGAAAAGCTGTGTCGCTACAGCGCTGGACGTAGTTTCTTACACATATAGATGAATGTTTGTTCAACCATCCTGAAGTTGTTTTGCCACTGAGCTTCGGTGAAACCCAGAACAACGTATCATCACTGCAAGGCCTGGTTAAACGATCAAACCTGCGGTCGGCTGCGACAACTTTACAGGGCAGTAATCCAAAACATGCACAGACAGAATACTTATTACTAAAACCAACTTGTCAAAATAGGATTTTACACTGGGCTTTAGCAAATAAACAAATACCCAGAGCGTACTTATAGCCCACCACACCAGGGTAGTATAAGCAATGGCTTACCCACACAAGCTGCCATTCGTAACTACAAAAATAGTTCAGAATAACCTAAGCCATTGTAACTGTAAGCTGTATCAAAAAGGAAGGTTTTAAGCCTAGTCTTGAAAATAGACAAAGTATCTGCCTCACAGACCAAAACTGGGAGCTGGTTCCACAGGAGAGGAACCTGATAACTAAAATATATGCCTCCCATTCTACTTTTAGAAATCCTACGAACTACCAGTAGGCCTGCATTCTGAGAACGAAGTGTTCTGTTAGGAACATATGGAACAATGGAGCTTGATTATTAAGGGCTTTATACGTAAAGAGGAGGATTTTAAACTCTATTCTGGATTTAACAGGGAGCCAATGGAGAGAAGCCAAAACCGGAGAAATGTGATCTCTCTTTTTAATATTCATCAGAACTCTTGTTGCAACATTTTGGATCAACTGAAGGCTTTTAATTGCATTTTGTAGACTTCCTGATAATAAGGAATTACAGTATTCCAGCCTTGACGTAACAAATGCATGCATCACTCCTGCACAGAATGTTTCTAATTTTAGCAATATTCCAGAGGTGAAATAATTAAATCTAGAAACCTGTTTAATATGGGATTTAAATGTCATGTCTTGGTCAAAAATTACACCAAAGTTCTTTACATTACCAGAGGCCAGTTTAATGCCATCCAGATGAAGTGATTGAGTTAGCAGTTTCCTTTTCAAAAGTTCTGGTCCAAAGATAGCAACTTCTGTCTTGTCTGAATTTAAAAGCAGAAGGTTTAGAGTCATCCAGGTTTTTATGTCTTCGAGACATGCTTGTAATCTACCTAACTGATTGGTTTCATCAGGTTTTATGGATAAATATGATTGTATATCGTCAGCATAACTGTGAAAATTCATACCATGTGGTCTAATTATCTTATCGATTGGAAGCATACTTATACTAAAGAGAATCGTTCCAAGCACAGAACCCTGTGACACCCCACAAGTAACTGGTTACTTTGTTTTATTTAGTTGAACATGAAACTACAGTAAATTTGTTTATTTTTTGTTTTTTTGCTTTTTGTTGTTACCACAGAAACTCTTCATGGCACATTTTACTTGAAAAAAGGTGACCAAACTTAACAAGCTTCCATGACTTTACAATAACAGTGTTAGTATTTAAAATGAACATTTTATTAAAGGTGACAAGATAAAATCATGAAAATTATAATTCAGCACACAGAAAAGCTTAGAATTGTGATTGTTCACTTTCCAAAAAGTAATTATAACATCCTGCTTGCCTACGAAGGGCTAAATATGCCTCAAATTGTCCTTGTTTCTTTGTTGTTGATTTCATTTTAGACATCACAGCACACAGTCCATTGCATGATCACATGCACTCCCAAATTTGACAAAAAAAACTAGTGGGGCACTGATTGATTGGTCATCTCATTAATTTTGCTGAATCGTAAATCGGCCCATATTTCCATAAGAATTAAATGTTACCCACCGATCTTACATGCCTCTTAGAGCAGCCATGTCAGCTTCTAAACTTTAAATTACCGTAACCCTTCAACCGTTTGCGCTACCAACATAATTCCCACACCTTCATGAAACCTGGAAACAGAGTCAGGCCCAGAGGATTTCAACCCACAGTCACCCAGATTCGTGCCCAGTCCAACCCATTGATATCAGCTTCCACTCATCATCATCACTAACACCAACTTTTTTGATGCAAAAGTAATGAAATGTTTGTATAATTGTATTGAAATGACTTTTGTTGTAAAGTGCCTTGAGATGAGTGAAGCATTGGGCTCTGTCTGCAGCTGGACTGGTCTGTGCACAGTTTCTTTCGAATAGCAATGCTAAAAAAGTTCATTTATGTTTGAGAACACAAACTCATATCCAGTTAAAACTGGTGTGTGTTGTTTAATGACTGTCCATATTGTTTTTTCAACGAAATAAAGTTGAAACATTGAAGTAATCTGCTTTTAGTTATGAAAACAAAGTGAGATCGCTAGAAATCGAGATAGGCATTTCAGGTTTTTTCTAAACATTGGTGATCAGCCAGAAAACTGCAATTGGTGCACCCCTAAAAAAACAACGATTTTACTTGCCAAAAATTTATTATAGCACCATGTTTACTCATAAAGGGATGGATTTACCAAAAAATACTTTAATTATCATATGTTTATGTTCAAACAACTTCTGTAAGATGAAACATGAAACAGTCATTACTATTACACCATTATCTCTGGAGCTTACTCAGAACCAGCTGTGATGCATCAGCAAATGAGTCCCTGCATGGCCTACAAAAGACTTGCTGTTTGGCTTGCAGTTGGGGAGCTGCTGTTGGCATTGCTGTTTTCCCCCTTTTGTCTTGTTTATCTTTCTGTCTTATTTTGTTTAAACTAAACTTGGGTTTACTGTGTTAAAATGTAGTATGTTGTAGACTTTGGTTGTAAATTTCTCTAGAGATGGTATGTGAATTTTGTCTTTAGTGTCCTAAGTTTATTAATAAGAAGTCTGATTTACTATTTTTGGTTTGGTTCAATTTGTTCACTTCAGTGACTTAGGCTACGTCCACACTAAGCCGATAAGGTTATACAGGGAGTTAGACGCCTAATGTTATCCACTCAACACAAGCATTTACGCCCCGTTTAATGTCCGTTTAAGTTCCCATGATTGCGCAATCCCATACCGACCTGTGCAAATACTGGGCATGTGCGAAAAGACGCACTAAAAACACGTATAATCTACGTGACACCAGCGCCTACATAATATATACAAGAAGCTCTAGAGCACAGTACATATCTGCTTGTCCCGTTAACCGAAGAGAACAATAGCTGCTCAGAAGAAGAGAGAGTTTTTGGTGTGGACAGGCGATGAGATCGATTTATTACTCTTCGCTGATGTCTTTGTCTGTAGTGTCATATTGTTATTGACGCAGCATTCATTGACGCCACTTCCTTTCATTATCCGGGGAAGCTGTCCACACTAGCTCGTTTAGCCGTTGAATTAAGGTTTACACGGCTCTCTTACCCTAATAGTTATCCGGCCACAGACCTTAAACGACGCCGGGTTAGTGTGGACAATAGGGGGGTGTAGACTAAATAATTATACGTTTTCGGCATTACCCGGCTTAGTGTGGACATGGCCTTAGCTACTTTAAGTTGTTCTTATTTGCCCCCTGGTAATTTTTTTTATGGCTTCTCTTTGCCTACTTTTGGGGCTCTCTTTTTTTTGGCTTTGTTTGTTAAGAAATGTTGTTGTTAGTATTTACTTTAAACATTATTCATTAAAAATTGGTTCTCCTTCCTTTTAACATCTGACTCAGGAGTTTATGTTACCCCTTAATCCCTAGCTCAGCCAGGGGCATAACATAAATAGAAATAACCTGTAAAGTGCCTTGGTAAAATATGTGATGTGAATTGGTCTTATATAAATAAAATTAATTTAAATTGAATTGATTGACAATAGATACTATACAGCCCTTTGACTGTTTGAAAATATTTTTGTGGCCCTTCAAGTATTGTATTTGAGTACCTTTGCCTTAGACACAATGCTTTTTAACCAATCTGAATAATGAATTGAACTTGACTGCATTGTTTAATGTATGTAATTGCATTTGAAAATATTTTTATGATTGGATTGGACTAAATTGGCAGTAGTGGGTCAGTTATGAATCAACTGATGAAAAAGAATCATCAATGTTGTCTCAAAAGATACAGCTGGAAAGTGCCTGTGGTTGGTGACCTTGTTTTGTATGTTTCCTGCAGTGAGGATGTGGGACTGCAAGGCTGGAGGTGCTTAGAAAACAAAAGTGACTTGTCATAGAACTGAAATGGAAAGATACAGTGTGGTGCAACCGGATCAAATGTGCTTGTGTTTCACTTTAAGTAATATGTAAACACTTCAGAATCCTTTCTACCATTGGCCATGCACAACAGTTTGAAACAACACTATGACATAAACCATTTAGAGAAAAGCTCATTTTTGTAATTAAAACAGTATCGAACCATTTCTTCGAGAACTCCAATTGGCTTCCAAAGATCTTTTGAGGTATCTAACACCAATCTGCCAGTAGCAGATCTTTCAGGTCTAAGTTCCTAGCTAGCACATTTGACAACTGTGTGTCCAGCAAATCTCACAGAGGTTCTGTAAGAAGGAAGTCAATAAACTACTACCACAGCCACTTATATTGTTGCCATCCCAAGGCATTTATTTGATTGTGGCTGAAAAAGCTATGTGCCCACTTTCACATTTCTAGGTTGTTGTTTTTTTTGGTTAGACTGTTTTTGGTTAGGTTGTTGTGGTTATGCCTTATACAGAAAGCTCAGAAGAGACTCTACCTGCTGAGGAGACTGAGGTCTTTTAGAGTTTAGGAAGCATTCCTAAAGAGCTTCTTTGATTCTGTGCTGGCATCAGCTATCTTTAATGGTGTAGCGTGTTTAGTTTATCTACAGCTGACAGGTAGAGATTAGATAAACTAATCAAGAAGGTCAGTTATTTTCAAGGAGGCACCCTTGATCTAGTGTAAGGGGTGGAAGACAGCAGGACTATGGCCAAAATAATACAGCCGATCACTAGCTGACTCCCACCTCATTAATCAATGTGCCCTCAGCCAATCTGTGAGTTGGTTTATAAATAAGTGTGTATTTGTGAGTGCAGTTGGTGAATCTGGCTTCTATGTAAAGTGTTTTGATTGGTCACTGTGACTAGAAAAAGCACTATGAAACTTAAGTCAGTTTGCAAAGTTTCTATTTCAACCATTCTCTGTTTTCTTAGGCTGTTTCCATACCTCCTGTTTGACTCAGTTTTTTTCACGTTCCTGAGTTGAGTTGAGCTAAGTTTTGTTAAACTTCTTTACAATGTGTCCCAACACCAGCTGTCTGCACTTTGGCTCTGTATCCGCACCATGAATCAATACACCCACTGTCATATAGGAATGGTAAATGGGCTGAACTTATTTAGCGCTTTTCTAGTCTTACTGACCACTCAAAGCGCTTTAAATTGAAGCCACATTCACCCATTCACACACCGACACCCAACATGGCTTGGTAGGACAATGTAGAATTTGGGAGTTAAGTGCCTTGCCCAGGGGCACATTGACATGTGACTGGAGGAAGCTGGAATTGAACCTACAACCCTCCAATTGCAAGCCAACTACTCTACCACTGAGCCACAGTCGCCCAATATATACCATCTTTTTCAAGGGTACCTCATCAGGAACCTGTCTTGAGTGTACCTTACCTCTCACCTACGGAGGCTGCAGATAAGAACCAGCTCCCTGTGACCCTCATATAATCAGTGTGTATGGACAGATGGATATATTTATTTCGAGGGCATATATGTCTAGGTGTGCCTTGTCATGTTAAAATGAAATCTATCGATTTTCCATTTTATCACATAACCATTGGGAATACTAATCTGATTAACGACTACTGATTACGCCTTCCAAAAGTAACTGTTACTTGGAAGTGCATTTTAACAGAAAGGCCGAAAATGTATTTGCTCTTTAAGATCGTGTTGATACCAGCAACATGCTGTCTTAGCATTTCATTGAAGAGAAGTCTGGAGAAGCAGTACAACTTGCAGAAAATGATGTACTACTTTGCTTTGAAAATAAAGACTTGCACAAGGACATTACATATTTCATCCAGCTTCTTCTTCTCCTGGGAAAGTTTCATATTCATAATTCAAGATGGACGGACTCCAAACCAAGCATAAATCACTACAGCAAAGCATTTGAACAATACTATAATTCATCAACACAATTAAAGGCGTTGATAATCAGAAAAGCAATAAAAACAAACAATATTTTTGACAAACTGAATATTTGCCCCATTTCCACAAGTGCCAGTACGTAACGCAACGGGTAGGTTTTGGCATGTTTTCATTACCTTTGTACCTTTGTTGTTTGTTTGTCTCAGAGTAAGCTATAGTTTAAAGTTTCAAATAAGCAGTACACTACAGTTAACTGCAAGCAGCCTAAAATTAAAAAGAAATAAGCGTGAGTTGTGAATTATAAAGGTTTTAAAACAACTTGGGGACCTTGTAAGTATGTTGTTTAATCCATGGATATCATCATGTTGGCTTGATGACTTCTGCTCGGTAGGTGAAGGTTCATGTCCTGCAATTGCAGTGCTGAAATTTTTTTTCACAGTAGGCTCAGGTTCACAGACCTTTTTCCTGGTTTCAGAAAAAATACTTTTTCTAGATTTTTTAACATTTATTATTTATACTTTATTTTTAAACCAAGTTCTGACATGGAGACAGTGGCCTGATCAGTTATGTATGTTCAGTGCTGAACAGTGTGGACGGTCAATAAATTAATAAAGACAGAAGGAATCATAATTCTGTTGAGTCATTTGCTCCCTCAAAATGCACAAGATTTTCTCGATCTTCAATGCATCTATCTAAGATCATCATATTTTTCTTGAGATGTTCTAAAATCTGAAAGGAAAACATGCTGTCATGGGTGTTTCAGGTTTTGTATTTCAATAAATGAAACCAAAAACACAATTTTAATGGGAGAGCAGTACTGCATTATTTCTTCTATTTATTTTTGTGTCAAAATATGATTCCCCTGGCGAATATTATTAAACAAGGGTCAAACCCTTCTTATTTTACAGGATTAAAGGTTCAGAATAGAAATAGAATACTTACAGAAAGACTTTGAGGTAGGGCTGGGCGATATGGCTTACAAATTAAATCTCCGATTTTTTTATACCAAATCCGATTTCAGATTTTAATAAATTTTTTCCTATCTGTTTTTTTTATAAAAAGAAATTGCAGGTAATAAAAAAAATATTTTTGAAAACCTGCTTTTATTGCAATCACCCTGTCGTGGAGCTGACTAGAATTTAATGTCCAACAAAAAAATTATTGGGCGACTATGGCTCAGGAGTTGGGTGTTTGCCTTGTAATCAGAAGCTTGCTTGTTCAAGATAGCTAGATTGACATCACTCTGAGCTATGGAAGTCTAAATTAACTTGGTTATAAAAACTATTTTTTCCAAAAATGAAATCTTCATAAACAGAAGAGAGACGCTTTCTGCTGGAGCTTTTGTTGTGACTGCATTTTGCTGAAGCTTTTCTTAAACTAAGCCTGCCCACGTCCTCACCCACTCCCATTCTTTTGAGATGGTAATGGTAACACAACCTACCCGTTCCAGGCCGTACGGACCCGTTCCATTCTGTACCGTACTGGCCATAGTGGAAATGGGGCAAAGGTGATCTTGTTGTACCCCATTTACTTTACTTTTTATTTTACTTTACTTTTATGTTTACTTTATAAGCTACTTGTGAAATTTGGTTCTAATTTGTCTTTACTTGGTATATACTTGGTATATTCTCCTCATAGTGTTTATTTGCTCTTTTGATATCAATAAAGATATTAAAACAAAAGAAAACAAAACAACAACAATAAAACAGGCTGTGTCTTGGGCATGTACATGCCTGCATACTGCACATACTACTAAAGAGTTCCAGTAAGGGGCAGAGTACAAAACTCAGACTAGATAGCGTGCCGGAGTCGTACGGTAGAAACAAAACAGATATAGCAACCATAGGTGAGATCATTAGCAGTTTAATTTTCAGATTACGAAAGAAAAAGACAGCACCAGAGTCGGTGAAGGTATTGTATATAAGACCATATTTATATTGTTGCTTATTTTCCTACTGCTTTTGCCGCCGCTGACCCCATGTACCAAAAATATATTTTTGCACAGTGGTTTGAACAAGTAACCTTAATTTGATTACTGGTATGAAAATAATAACGAGTTACATTAGTCGTTACTGAAAAAGTGGTCATTATTAGAGTAACAAGCTAACAAGTAACATGTTACCAGTATCACTGATTTTTTTTTTAAACAGCCTGTGCCAGGAAGCTATGTAGCCAATGAGTTGTTTCCCATTGGATGTTGCAATACCGTTTAACCTGATGGCAGCAGTTCAGAAATTTCCTGAAAAGGCTTCGGGGAGTCTTTTAGGCAATGTTCTCTCCAATCAACTAAAACAAAACCAAGATCTTCAATGTTAGTGAGGCAGAGCAAAGAGTAAACACAGCAGCTGCCAACAGCCTACTTACCTCTGTTGTTTGGACTGTAAGATCCGTTGTGTCCGAGGTGCCATTTCCCAATAAAAGCGGTGTAATAACCGACCTGCTGTAGCAGCTGGGCGAAAGTGACTTCAGAGAGAGGAAGGCCAGCCACAGAGTTCACTCCAAAGTTATGAGTCACTCCATTTCTGAGGCCATACCGGCCTGTTAGGATAGCAGCACGTGACGGCGAGCAGGTAGAAGCAGGGGAGTGGAAGTCTGTTAATCTGAAAAAGAAGATTTATACATTTTTGACCTGATTTATCAAGATTCCTCATAATGACTGCAAAATTGCCTGAGGCGCAAAAAAATTGTGCGAGAGGGTTGTCCTTAATTTGCGGTTAATTTACTAAGATTGTGTGAACAATTCTTATCAGGCGCAAGTAGCACTATGCAAATGAGGAGTTTGTGCCTGCTAATGCGAGCTGCACCACGTCTAGAGAGAAGAGAAGTATGCACATGGATTCATGATACGTCTTCGGCACAAAAAAGGAGGAGAGGGGGGCTAATGTTTCTGAAATGCATCACACTTTATCGTGGCCTCTATTGAATGTCAAGTTGCAGAAAAAAAACATTTATCTTGAAAATATGTAATCTGAAATGTCTGAATTTTGTTTTTAAAATGTCATATATAATGCCAATTACCACAGTGGTATTGTATATGATTAATATATACAATGATTTTTATTAATTAGACACCAGGAAGGATACTACTATTATTGGGGAAACCAATGAGGATCCACATGGATCCACTCACTGCGCTCTCAGCGCGTCTTCACCAGGTGGAGATGTGATGAGAGCACAGTGGGTTATGATCCGTCTTTAGGAAGGAAAAAGGGTAAATTTTTACATGACCCTTAGGTTTATGGCCATTAGAGTGTTAATTAATCTTAGATTATATTGTGTGTGAATGACTTTGTTTGTGTGTCAATAATAAACTTTTGTTGAATGTGGTAGCACAAAATTAAGACGTACGTTTCAGAAGTGCTAAAAGTAGAACCTAAAGCCTAGTTTATGCTTCTCCATTTTGCAGAGACGGATTGACGCAACACCATTATCCATAAACACAAGGGCTCTCCGTCACCTACGCAAGGACGCATGGAGTAGAGGCACAATTTTTAACTATCCGTCTCCATCAGCGGATAGTGTATGCATCTGATTGGTCAGTTTCAGTAACAGCCAGAGATTGTTTCACCAGAATGGTGCTCTATAGTCGCTGGGATCAGTAGTTAATGCAGCGTTTGGCCACTATTGCATATGCTATATAAAGCATATGCTTTATATTGGATCAGGATAATTTATCTTGTCTGTTCTTTTGACAATTTTGCACACAAGGAGGTGTAGGAAAACAACAAAAAGCCTGCTGTGTTTGGTTCCATGCGTTCTAGAGTATTCAATGAGCTGTACCTATAGTAAAAAGCTTTACAGCTTAATCAAACCTTACTTTCTGTCGTTAATTGCTGCTTGAGGAAGAAATGCTTTCACAAGCCTAGAAAAAAAATTAAACAACGCTGTGATATTAGGCAGAGGCACCATGAAAAGTTAGCACCCCCTGCAGTCCTGGTCGAGCAACGCTGAAAAAACAACAGAGTGGAGTGGAAAAGCGGAGTACTATAAACGGAAAACGTCTCCGTCAATACGTCTGCTTCTGAGTGCAAATTTGCGGTCGGAGAAGCATAAACTGGGTTTCAAAATAGCCAGCACAAACATTTTTATGCTTAGTAAATCACACTGCGCCTGGAATGCCTACTTATTTGCCTATTCTCCTCCCAATATTTTGCGTCCTCTTACAGAAACGGCCAGATTGCATATTAATCAAGCGCAAAAGCGCTAAATGGATTGCGTGCGTCTTGTTGCAGGTTTAACAGGTGCATTGCTCTTTGCGCCGTGTTGATAGATCAGCCTCAGCCTGTTTTGGCGACGCTGTGCGGTTTGCGTGGGTTTTAACAGGCGCAAACTGTTGATAAATCAGGCCCATACTGTATAACATCTGAGGTGCACCTCCAAGAGGACTCCATTTTCATTACTTTGTTACCTCGTTATGGAATTCAGAGTCTCACATCTAATATATTATCAATAAACATTTACCTGAGACCTTGCTGGGCCATCTGGTTAAGGTTTGGTGTATTATTATTCTGTTTCTCTGGTTGGTTAGCATCCAGGTCACCCCAGCCTATATCATCTGCAAGTATGATGATGAAGTTGGGTTTGGTTTCGAACCTTTCTTCGGCCCCTCTTTGAGAAAGTGAGTAGATAACCAGCTCAGACAGCAACATCATAGACTGAAGCAGTTGAGATGTATGCTTGGCCATCTTGGTTTAAAAACTATAAAAAATGAGACATCTTTGACTCAGAGCTGGGGAAAAACACAATAATATTGATGAACAAACACCATCACGAAGACCAAAGTGTGGAGAAGTTTAAAGTGGGGTTAAGTAATACAGGTGAAATGCAAACAATTAGAATATTGTACAAAGTGAAATTATTTCTTTAGTTCAACCAAAAAAATGGAAACTAATATATGATATACACTAAGACAGTGCAAATGTATTATCCAGTTTTCTGATGAGAGAAAATTTTGCATCTCATTTGGAAACCAAGGTCCCCGGGTCTGGAGGAAGAATGGAGAGGCACACAAACCAAGGTGCTTGAAGTCCAGTGTGAAGTTTCCAATATCTTTGTTCATTTGGGGAGCCATGTCTGCTAGTGTTGGTCCACTGTGCTTTACTGGACTAAGTGACACAGCCATCTACCAAGACATTTTGGAGCACTTCATGCTTCCTTCCACAGACGAGCTTTATGAAAATGCTAACTTTATTTTCCAGCAGGACTTGGCACCTGCCCACACTGCCAAAAGTACCAAAATCTGGTTCATTGACTTTAGGATAACTCACCAGATCTGAACCCCAAAGAGAATCTATGGGGTACTGCTAAGAGAAAGATAAGAGACATGTGACCCGACAATACAGGAAGAACTGAAGGTCGCTATTGAAGCATCCTGGTCTTCCATAACACCTCAGCAGTAACACTGATAGCATCCATGCCACGCCGCATTGAGGGAGTAGTTGATGCAAACGGTGCCCAAACCTAGTACTGCGTATATATGCATGATTATAGAGTAATTTCAGAAGTCTGACATTTCTCTATTTAAAATCCTTTACAGTCCTTGTTTTAATTTCCTGAGATATTGAATTTTGAGTTTTCATAAGTGGTAAACCATAATTATCAAAATTGTAACAAATACAGGCTTGAAATACCTTGCATAGCATGTAATGAGTATATATAAAAATATTAGTATAACCTTTTAAGTTGAATAACTGAAATAAATTAATTTTTGCATTTACTTCATTTTTTTTTTCACCTGTAATAAAATATCCCAAATTCTGAACATCTTACTGAGTTCTTTTTGTTTCTTGATTTCAAAACAGACAGCAGCACAACCGAAAACCTACAAAGACATGTAACATGATTGGGAGAGCATTAATCAGAGAAGAAGCCAAGAGGAGCAAGGCAGCTATAGAGGGTTAGTCACGCTCCACAAATCTGCCCTTTATAGGAAAGTGGCAGGAAGAAAATTCTTACTGAAAGACACCCATAAGAAATCATGTTTGCAGTTTTTCCACAAACCACGTAGGGGACAGAGCAAACGTGGAAGAGTTACTTTGCTCAAGTGAGACCATAACTAAACTAAAAATGCAACTCACTTATCAGATAAAGAAAACATCACACCAATTTTCAAACATAGTGGTGGTGGTGTCATAATGTGGCTGCTTTGCTGACATAATTGAGGGAACCATTAAATCTTCTCTCTACAAGAAAAAGTCCTGAAGAAGAATGCCCGATCATCAGTTTGTAACATTTAGCTCAAACTCACATGCAGCAGGACAATGATCTGACGCTCACCAACAAGTTCACCTCTGAATGGGCTAGTTAGAGTCTGGACTTAAATTCATTCTGTGATGGGGTTTTAAACAGGTTATTCATTCTCTAAAGCACTCAATGGACCTTAATTAACAGAATTCTGCAAAGAGTGGGCCATTGTTCCTCCAAAGCCATTTAAAAGACTTGGTGGCTGCCAGGGGTTTATTCGATTTAGGGGTAATTTATTTTTCACATAATCTCAGGTTGATTTTGATAAGCTATTTTTCTTTCTAAAAAAAATCTTTTGAAATTGCATTCTGTAGTCTTTGTCTCACTAGAAATTGTTCAACAAGCTGAAAAATTTTGATAAAAAGAAAAGGCAGGAGGAAAACATTATGTGGACATCCACGATCTGATATCCAAAGTGCTCTATTAGGTTACCAATCTGCACGATTGGTAACCTAATAGAGCATGTTGTACAAAGGGTAAATATTCCAATTTTTCTAAATTTTAGTATCTAATAGATGTGGATTTTAAACGGCTTTTAAGAGATATTAACCTGTAGCCACCACTCAGAGTAGACCAAGTTTACAAAAGGCATCTATGCTTCTGTGGACAGTTACTACAGACTTAGAACTGGCTGGAACCAGATCCCTTTAACCCTTCTCCTTTATTTTGGACAAATGCCAGAGAGAGGCTCATAAACAGCACGTTGGCAACCCTGCGGTTGTTCCCATATAGAAGACCGTGAAAACAGCTGCAGCTGCTCGACGAAGAAGGGATTCATTACGGCTAAAATGAGCAACTCTCAGGTCAGAGTCTCAAAAACCAGACATTGCACAGTCCAGCATGTCTTTTGTGGATGGCTTTCATTTATTGCTGTTCTAAGAGTGGGAAAAACAAAAACACTACTCCAGCTAAATGAGTGAGAGTCTTTAAAAGGCAATGTACAGATACTTACAGAATGAGAGCGCTTTCATTAAACGACAACAAGCAAGTGACAACAAACCACCGCTGGAATGAGGACGCTGTGTCATGCGCTGGAGGACAGACTGTAACTGCAATTCAAAGTTTACGGCTTCTGAGACTCAGGCACGTGCAGAGGGGGTGGTGCTAAGGGGGCTGGGGCACCTGTCCTTCCTTCCTCCAATGATATATATATATATATATATCGCCAACTTTGAGCGGTTTTTCCCATTCCAAGCTCAGGCCCGGGAACTTGAGGGTCCTACAAAGTATCTTCGCTGTTCAGAATCTTTATGTAATGTCATTGGGGCCCACTTTTCTGGACTGAGATGTTTAAGGTTCTTCCAGGGATCTGCTGGAGCCATTCCTCCAGCAGATCCTTCCAAGCCTTCTGTAGCTCCTCTCTGAGCCCTTGGTATTTTTCAAGTTTCTCATGTTCCTTCTTCTTGATGTTACCATCACTTGCTATTGCCACATCCACCACAACGGCTTTTCTCTGCTCTTTATCAACCACCACAATGTCCAGTTGGTCCGCAATTACCATCCTGTCTGTCTGGATCTGGAAGTCCCACAGGATCTTTGCTTGGTCATTCTCTACCACTTTTGGAGGTGTTTCCCACTTTGACTTTGGGGTTTCCAGCCCATACTCCGCACAGATGTTTCTGTATACTATGCCAGGCACTTTTGTTATTTGGTTATGACGTTCCATGTATGCCTTCCCTGCCAGCATTTTACACCTTGCTGTTAAGTGCTGGTTAGATCTTTAAAGCTGTCAGCAGCTGAGTTGTTGTAAAGGTTAACCAGTCAGATTTAAGAGTTTATTTAGTGAGACAGCATCAAGTCAAATTGTTCGGCAATGTACTTTATAACACTTGTTTAATAAGCTACCAGCTCTCCTATAGTCTCTTTAACTTGTTTTAAAAAGCTAAAAATCAACTCAGATCAGCAGGAGTGTCTCAACAACAACATTGTTCCCCATCACATAAAAAAAATTGGCCACATATGTTTTGAATGGAAACTTCGAGCACCTGCCCTTCTAAAGGTTTCTGCACGGCTCTGCTCCATCTACACAGATAACCAAAATGAACAGAATGTAAACCATGGGTCACTATATGAAAGGCTAATAATAATAATATGTAGAAAGAAAGATAATAGGTGTTTGAGTGTGAGTTGATTAGAAGAGCTTAAAAAAGCTGATTATAATATAAACATAAGTGTTTCTGATCAAGATAAATAAAGAGTAGAATTAATAGGCTGCATGTACTGGAAATAAGTGTTGGGGAAGGGAGGAGGAGAACATTAAGAAATCGCCAAGTCCTGTATTTTTCCATCCTTGAAACTGTTTCAACCACCTGTTTGATTTTTTTTCTTTATTTCGTACATAGACAAAGCCCTCGACAGTGCCTTGCAAAAGTATTAATCTTAAGTCTGTTTTATTTGTTTATATGTGATAGATCAACTGAAAGTAGTGTATTATTTTGAAGTGGGGGCAGAAAATATATCATTGCCCTGGATAATGGTCTGATATTTTTCAAATAATTAAAAATCTGAAAAGTTTGGTGTGAATGTGTTTTTATTCCCCTTATTGTCATTGTAGACCACTTTTTGCTACCTATATTTAGGCAAGCTGGAGCTTAGTGGTAGAATTGTCGGCTTGTAACCTGGAAATTGTGGTTTTGATTCCTGTTTGGGCAAGATACTTCCCCAACCTTGCCTAATGGTGTTGGCCAGAGGGGCAAATGGCAAAATGGCAGCCTCACTTCTCTCAGCCTGCCTCAGGGCAGCTGTGGCTACAATTGTAGCTTGCTTCCACCAGTGTGTGAATATGAGAGAATGAATAATGAAACTGCAAAGCACTTTGAGGGTCTCAAAAAGTGCTATAGAAATGCAATCCGTTATTATTATATTCCAGTACATTTTACAGGAAGGTCTAATTTGCACATCAAAAGGCGACAAAGAGCTTCAGCGAATGTCACCATTTAGGTCTTGCCACAGATTTCAGATTTTTTTTCTGAACTTTGACTGGACTATTATAACACATAATATATGCTTTATTTTAAATGATTTATTTTAATGGAAGCTGAACCTCCACCCAGTGTCACCTATAGTAAATTCACACCTCAATTTTTTTCTCCCCCGAAAAACGATAAAACATTTTCCTTCCACTTCACAAATATGTGCTACTTTGTGTATGTATGAAATGCCAATTAAATACTTTTGTGACGTTATATGATAAACCTAAGCAGAAAACTTAAAAACATATACTCTGAAGATCAGCTTACTTAGGTTTTACTTGGGTGATTTCTAGGGATGCACCGATACCAATACTGATATCGCGTATCGGGGCCAATACCGCTCTTATGTACTGTATCGTATTGGTTACAGTTAGCCAATACCATTAACCAGTATATTAAAATGTGGAAACTGTCGGGATCGCCAGTGGACTGGGAGCGGCGATCGGGTGAAGTTTGGCGCTCCAGGCGCGGATGGGAGTCACCCCGAGTTCGAGGCAGCTGGATGGCTCAGGAGACAGGCAGCGGCTGAGAATCGTAGGTGGGTCGTGGAGCAGGATGATGAGCGGGCAACTGAAGTTCGGACTTGTCTGGTTGACGGGCTGATACGTTGGTACGGATCAGGAGCTCTGGACATTGAATAAACGATGACTGAGCGAAGTGAAGGTGAGTGGAAGGATCTTTTCAACTGAGGAGAGTAGAGATATTGTCAGGGAGCTCATCAGACCCGGCTGGTCTGAGTTGGCGCTGATGACTTCCTGACAGAGCCCCCCCCTCTAGGCCCAGCTCCCGAAGGGCCCGGACGATCCGGAACTTTTCCAGTTTGCATAACAGTTTGTTCTGGAGCAGGCGCTCAAGGACGGCTCGGACATGTTGGGCGTGGTCCACCTCAGATGTGGAGTAGACCAGGATGTCATCTAGGTATACAAATACCCACCGTCCAAGCATGTCCCGCAGCACCCAATGCAGGATTCGGCAATGTAGGTCTCCATCTGTGCTGAATCAGTCTGTGAGAGGGGAAATTGACGGGAACGTGGAGGCTCCGCCCCTGGCATCAAATTGATAGCCATGTCATAGGATCTATGCGGTGGTAACTTCGCAGCTCATCTCTTGCTGAAAACCTCCGCCAGATCCCTGTAGGGCGGAGGGATATCTTCCAGCGCTGGAGTGGTCTCGGGCAGAGCCGAGGATTGAGGGCGGAGACACCTCGTCGTGCAGTCGGCTCGTACAGGTCGTTCGTGCGGAACCACGGATAGCCCTGGATGAGGGGCGCGGAACTGGAAGCAATGACGAGAACCTGAATGAGCTCCGTGTGGTCACCCACCCACAGACAGATCTTGGTGGTGCGATGTCGGACGGGATAGGGCTGCAAAGGGTGCCCGTCGACAGAAGTCACCGGGACTGGGGTGTGAAGATTCTCCAGTGGAATCTGGAGCTTCGTGGCTAGTTGGATGGTGATGAAGTTTTCCGCTGCTCCGGTGTCGAGCAGGGCGCCGAATGTATGCTGTGAGGTGCGATGAATGAGCTGGACAGGAAGAAGAAAGCGAACCGGTCCTGTAGGGCCAGGTGATGACTTCCTGACAGAAACTGTGCAAGAATTTAACTGAAAAGGTTTACATTTTCACTTTAAATTTTAGTTTTATGGTCATAGTTATTAATGCTTTTTTTAAATATAATTCCACATCATTTGTTGTAACAATCAGAAGAAAATAATAAAACCTGTCTTCCAATTCTTTGCATTTTTTGTGAGGTAGTATCGGTATTGGTACGCTGTATCGGCAAGTACATAAATCCAAGTGTTGTGTCATATTGGTTTGAAAAAAACTGTGTAGTTGCATCCCTAGGGATATACAAATAAATTAATATATATAAGTCTTTGTAATGTTTGAGTAACTATTTAGGTAATATGATATAGAAGGCAATTCAGTCTTCTGCTTTGCCTGGTCAGCAATAGCTGGTAATCAAAGCCTTTTATAAATTTCTTCCACATGCTTGAATTTTTGTTTTTTGTGTATTCTAACATATTTTTTTTCTTCAAAAATTGTTTTCACATCTTAAACTGTATTCTTCCTGTGCCTATACTTATCTATATGTGCATGTAGTAACAGCATGGGACAATGGTTACTTAACAATTTACGCTTATGTGTTTTGTAAATAAAGTTATGCAACTACAGCACACTGTGCAGAGTAACTTTTATTGACAAAATCCAGCAGATTTACATCAATGTGTCAGGGTGATAGGTGATGAAAGTTTGTGTGTTGTTGCAAAACTGAACAAAACCGGGGAAAACTACATTTGTTTCATATTTTGAAGTTGCAATTAAATAGGTTAGGCTTAGATGTTGGGTTAAAGTGGGATAATGCTGGAAACTAAGTAGTTTGTAATAAAAAATATGAATATTGTTCTCATATGTGTTTGCATAATTGGGATTTAGCTTCATACCTTGAAGATTAGCCTGTAGTTCACTACCAACTCCCTTTTGCAATTCCTACAAAGAAAAATGTCATTATGTGTTTAAATAATTCATAGGGGTAGCAGTTTTGTCATCATGCCAAGTGACAATACAAAGTGTATTAATTTTTTGTTTTATTTTAAAGCATTGGAAATCGATGTCACAGTAGCTTACTTTAGTAAGGTACAAATTGCAGTAAACGTCTGGAATTTAACCAATTCCCTCCCGTCTATGTGCATTAATAATTAAATAGTTCCAGCCTTGCAGAAAGAGGCTGAACTTCAGTGACAGTTTTTTTTTTTTTTTTTACTCCTGACATCAATGGGCTCCACAGTGTTTGTACATTAAACATTGCAAGTAGGGATGCGCAGCTTATAGACGGAGTGACACAAAAACTGCAGCAGTTCTACAAAACAGGTAAATAGTCAGCTCTAATCTGACCTGTCAGCGAGAAGAAGCGGAGCAGTTCACAGGGGTTCAGGCGTCCATTGACTCTTCTGCGCTGTTACAACCACCGAGGCAGACTGAAGAATCCAGCTAACGACCGACAGCAGGGATTTGAAGCCCCACTAAACACGGTCTCATTGGACGAGGCAGGTAGCCGAGGTTCGGCTCCATATTGAGGACGAAGCACGGTTCAAAGGTCCGTGCATGTTTTGGTAATTATCTCGTTCTCACCAATACCCTACATAAAATCAAAAGATTTTTTTTGTAATTTTTTTTTTTAAATACATATAGCCCACACATGTATTTCTTGTCAAATAGGGTCGGGCAAGTATACAACTATGGTTGTTCATTTTTGAAAAAAAAAAAAAAGGTTTATAGAAGAATTTAAATACCTAAAATTCTACTTTTTTACTTGGTTTGGCCCTTGATTTGATGATCTATCAGTACAGTGACTGTAGGAGGCACACAGAACACTATATATATATATATATATATATATATATATATATATATATATATATATATACACTACCGTTCAAAAGTTTGGGGTCACATTGAAATGTCCTTATTTTTGAAGGAAAAGCACTGTACTTTTCAATGAAGATAACTTTAAACTAGTCTTAACTTTAAAGAAACACACGCTATACATTGCTAATGTGGTAAATGACTATTCTAGCTGCAAATATCTGGTTTTTGGTGCAATATCTAGATAGGTGTATTGAGGCCCATTTCCAGCAACTATCACTCCAGTGTTCTAATGGTACAATGTGTTTGCTCATTGGCTCAGAAGGCTAATTGATGATTAGAAAACCCTTGTGCAATCATGTTCACACATCTGAAAACAGTTTAGCTCGGTACAGAAGCTACAAAACTGACCTTCCTTTGAGCAGATTGAGTTTCTGGAGCATCACATTTGTGGGGTCAATTAAACGCTCAAAATGGCCAGAAAAAGAGAACTTTCATCTGAAACTCGACAGTCTATTCTTGTTCTTAGAAATGAAGGCTATTCCATGCGAGAAATTGCTAAGAAATTGAAGATTTCCTACAACGGTGTGTACTACTCCCTTCAGAGGACAGCACAAACAGGCTCTAACCAGAGTAGAAAAAGAAGTGGGAGGCCGCGTTGCACAACTGAGCAAGAAGATAAGTACATTAGAGTCTCTAGTTTGAGAAACAGACGCCTCACAGGTCCCCAACTGGCATCTTCATTAAATAGTACCCGCAAAACACCAGTGTCAACATCTACAGTGAAGAGGCGGCTGCGGGATTCTGGGCTTCAGGGCAGAGTGGCAAAGAAAAAGCCATATCTGAGACTGGCCAATAAAAGAAAAAGATTAAGATGGGCAAAAGAACACAGACATTGGACAGAGGAAGACTGGAAAAAAGTGCTGTGGACGGATGAATCCAAGTTTGAGGTGTTTGGATCACAAAGAAGAACGTTTGTGAGACGCAGAACAACTGAAAAGATGCTGGAAGAATGCCTGACGCCATCTGTTAAGCATGGTGGAGGTAATGTGATGGTCTGGGGTTGCTTTGGTGCTGGTAAGGTGGGAGATTTGTACAGGGTAAAAGGGATTCTGAATAAGGAAGGCTATCACTCCATTTTGCAACGCCATGCCATACCCAGTGGACAGCGCTTGATTGGAGCCAAATTCATCCTACAACAGGACAATGACCCAAAACACACCTCGAAATTGTGCAAGAACTATTTAGAGAAGAAGCAGGCAGCTGGTATTCTATCGGTAATGGAGTGGCCAGCGCAGTCACCAGATTTGAACCCCGTTGAGCTGTTGTGGGAGCAGCTTGACCGTATGGTACGCAAGAAGTGCCCATCCAACCAATCCAAATTGTGGGAGCTGCTTCTAGAAGCGTGGGGTGCAATTTCTCCAGATTACCTCAACAAATTAACAGCTAGAATGCCAAAGGTCTGCAATGCTGTAATTGCTGCAAATGGAGGATTCTTTGATGAAAGCAAAGTTTGATGTAAAAACAATCTTATTTCAAATAAAAATCATTATTTCTAACCTTGTCAATGTCTTGACTCTATTTTTTATTCATTTCACAACGTATGGTGGTGAATAAGTGTGACTTTTCATGGAAAACACAAAATTGTTTGGGTGACCCCAAACTTTTGAACGGTAGTGTATATATATATATATCATTCTTATTTATAAAAAATTCTGGTCATAAAAGTAAAACATCACGAAAAAGATTGATTTAACTAATTTCATTCAAAAAGTAAAAGTTGTATATTAGCTTTATTACACAGAGAATTATATATTTGAAATGTTTATTTCTTTAATTTTGATAATAATACCTGACTACTAATGAAAGTCCCAAATTCAGTATCTCAGGAAAGTTGAATATTGTGAAAATATTCAATATTGAACACACCTGGTGCCACACTTTAATCAACTAATTAACTCAGAACACCAAGCAAAAGCCTTTAAGTCAAAGTTACTGACTTGAAAGTTGTCCAAAAGACAACCATTGACACAAGGAAGAGAAGACACAAAAGGTCATTGCTACAGAGGCTTGCTGATCACAAACTGTGAACAGCCTTCAAAAACGGTGTGTAAGAGTACCTAGAATAAACTCAAGAAAATTTCAATCAAACGCAACTGGACTTGGTAATTTGTCTTGGAAGACGTTTCACCTCTTATCCAAGAGGCTTCATCAGTTCATGCTCGCCGCTGACCAGGCTGGGACTGGTCCAACTAACTGGTGTGGAGACTCAGCTATTTAACCTCTTGAACAAGAATCATTATGTCATTGGATCCTTTGTGCTCCATGTCTTAACGACGGTCGTTGGCGTGCCGCCTATTGGTGGAGGTTAGGTTTCGGCTTCATTAGTGCCCTATTGTCTTATAACGACAGTCGTTGGAGTCACAGTTGTTTCTGTTATTAGAGGCTAATTTGTTTGAGTCTTCTAGGGAGGGATGAAAGTGCAGCATTGTAAATTGGAGATAGGTGATGTCTCAGACCTCCTCCTCTGTCTAGCGATGGTTTCTCTACTTTTACATAGATGGCTTCTTTTACTCCTCTTTCAAACCATCTGTCCTCTCTGTCTAATATCTGGACATTGCTGTCTTCAAAGGAGTGAGCTTTCTCCTTGAGATGTAAATGAATAGCAGAGTCCATGCCTGAGGAGTTAGCTCTCCTGTGTTGGGCCATGCGTTTGTACAGTGGTTGTTTGGTTTCACCAATGTAGACGTCCTTGCATTCTTCATTGCATTGGATTGCATACACCAGGTTGCAAGTCCAGTTGCGTTTGATTGAAATTTCCTTGAGATAACCATGACCTGGATGAATGAGAATATTCACAGGCTTACCTAGAATAATGTATGCTGTTTTGAAGGCATAGGGTTGTTACATCAAATATTAATAATATTAACTTGATTTAGATTTCTCTTTTATTAATTAATTGCATTTTATTGATTGATGAAAATAACTGATTAACTCATCAATTTTTTAACGCATTCTTTGTTTACAGGATTTCCTCACACCTACGGGACTGTAAACATAATTGGGTTTGTTACTGGCTTGTTCAGATCTGGTTGTAGAGTTTTACAGCTGCTGGGAGGAAGGACCTGCAATAATGCTTCCTCATGCACCTAGGATACAGCAGTCTTTAACTAAAGGAGCTCTCTAGTTCAGCAACATCTTCATGCACAGGGTGAGGATGTTACAGAACTAGAAAAGACAGACAGACAGACAGACAGACAGACAGATAGACAGACAGGCAGACAGACCACTCTAGCCTTGCAGCAAGAAGGTCTCAGTATGGGGTGTTGTCTTGTGTGGATTCTCTCTGGGTTCCAGGTACTCTGGCTTCCTCCCTGAGTCCAAAATCATCACTGTTAAGTCAACTGGTCTCTCTAAATTGCCCTTAGATAGGCTTGTGTACATGCATTGTTGTTTGTCCTGTTGGGTTTTCCTGTAATGGACCCGGTGACCTGTCCACGGTGTACTTCGCCTCACACCTATTGACTGCACAAATAAGATAGTTAGATGAATGAGTGAAATTCTATTTTTTTTAATCCATCCGTCCATCCATCTTCTTCCGCTTATCCTGAGTCGGGTCGCGGGGGCAGTAGCCTAAGCAGAGAGACCCAGACTTCCCTCTCCCCGGCCACTTGGGTCAGCTCCTCGGGAGGAATCCCGAGGCGTTCACAGGCCAGCTGGGAGACATAATCCCTCTAGCGAGTCCTGGGTCTTCCACTGGGTCTCCTCCCGGTGGGACGTGCCCCGAACACCTCACCAGGGAGGCGTCCAGGAGGCATCCTGACCAGATGCCCAAGCCACCTCAACTGGCTCCTCTCGATGTGGAGGAGCGGCGGCTCTACTCTGAGCTCCCTCCGGATGACCGAACTTCTCACCCTATCTCTAAGGGAGAGTCCAGCCACCCTACGGAGGAAACTCATTTCAGCCGCCTGTATCCGTGATCTTGTTCTTTCGGTCACCACCCAGAGTTCATGACCATAGATGAGGGTAGGAACGTAGATCGACCGGTATATCGAGAGCTTTGCCTTTTGGCTCAGATCCCTCTTCACCACGACAGACCGGTACAGCGCCCGCATAACTGCAGACGCCTTACCAATTCCGCTATCGATCTCCCGCTCCATTTTTCCCTCATTTGTGAACAAGACCCCCAGATACTTGAACTCCCCCACTTGAGGAAGGACTCCGTCCCCAACCTGAAGAAGGCACCCTACCATTTTCTGTCTCAAGACCATGGTCTCGGACTTGGAGGTGCTGATCCTCATCCCAGCCACTTCACACTCGGCTGCGAACCGCTCCAGCGAGAGCTGTAGATCCCGTTCAGATGAAGCCAACAAGACCATATCATCCACGAAAAACAGAAACCCGATCCTGAGGTCACCAAGACTGATCCCCTTAACACCTTGGCTGCGCCTAGAAATCCTGTCCGTAAATGTTACGAACAGGATCGGTGACAATGGGCAACCTTGGCGGAGTCCAACTTTCACCGGGAACGAGTCCGACTTACTGCCGACATTTTTTTTTATGTTCTGGGGAAATCTAAATTTGTAATCTTCTCACAAAATGTCAATTTAAAGTCAGTCATGCTTACTTTGTTACAGATAATAAAGCTTTTGCTTCTTTTGCAGGGCATGGCACTGTGCGAAGCTAAAGTAAGACGGGTTCTGGGGGCCAAACAGTACTCAGAGGCTCCTGATGGAGGATGGGGGTGGGTGATCTCAGTGGCATTTTTCCTGGTAGAGACTTTTACATATGGTATTATCAAGAGCTTTGGGATCTTCCTGCAGGACATAATGGAAGAATTTGGCGAGACCAATAGTCGGGTCTCGTGGATAATTTCCATCTGTGTTTTCATCATGACCTTCAATGGTAGGTAGCAGGTTCAGGAATTTGATGCATCCTGGAAAAAACAAACCCAGACTATTAATGGAAATTGTGAAATCATTGAACAATGATTTATCTGCCATCTGCAGGTCCACTCTCCTCGATGATGACTAACCGTTTTGGCTTCCAGATTGTTGTTATCATTGGAGGGTTACTTGTATCCACTGGTACCATTGCATCCAGCTTTACTACTTCGCTCAATCAGTTATACATTACCTTTGGAGTAGTTGCAGGTATTCATTTGACTTCTTTTGCACCAACAGATGTTCAATAATGATCTAACCTTTGAAGTTGTTCTTTAGAAATGTGTCTTGGTTGATTAAACAAAAAACACTATGAACTGTGCAGGTCTGGGCTACTGTCTGACTTTCCTGCCCACCGTGACCATCCTTTCAAAGTACTTCAGTCGGCGGCGCTCTCTGGTCACTGCTTTTGCTTCTACTGGGGAGTCCTTTGCAATGTTTGCCCTGGCACCAGGTAAGAGCAAGAGTTTCTGATAATGCTTTTTTTGCGAAAAATACCTAGAGCTCCTTGCTAAAGTATTCATACCTTTTAAATTTTCTATCGGGGTATATTTTTTAGAGAAACAAAGAATAGTTTGTAATTAGATGGAAAATTAGCCATTTTCTTTCAAATTATAAAACAAAAAAGGATTCAGTACACTATATGTTTTCCCCAGAGCCATCATGGTCTACAACAACTCCTTAAAAAATTAATTATCAATGAGCTACAAATACACTTAATTTCCCTCTGGGAGCACTACATAATTTTTGAATTGAATTTGAATTGAATTGAAGTTTTGAAGTTTAGAACCACCCTTTGCTGAAATTACATAAGATTTTGTAGGGTTATATCTATACCAGCTTTACCAATTTTGAGGTGAGGATTTGTTTCCTGACTTCCTTGCCAAATGGCTCCAGCTTAGTCAGGTTGGATGGAGACCGCTTTAAAGTCTTTCCTGATTCAGATTTTCATTTAGATTTAGGTCTGGACTCAAATCAGGCCATTCTGAAACACAAATACACTTTGATCTAAACTATTTCCATTGTAGCATTGTGTGGTTAAAGGTGTTCTGTTGAAAGGGGGACATCTGCCTCTTTTACAGCCTTTCCGGTTTCTTCCAGTTCTGGTGCTCCATCCATCTATCCATTAACTCTGACCAGCTTCCTTGTCCCCGCTGCAGAAAAGAAAAAATATAAAATGCTGCCAACACAATTTAACTGTGTTGTTAACTGTATTCAGGGTGATGTTTAGTGTTGGTTTTGCACCACACATAGTATTTCACATGAAGATCAAAAGATTTATTATGATCTGCAATATGCACTTTTTTGTTTTCTTCCATCAACTCCTTTCTTCTTGCAACTTGTCCTTAAAGAGCAGTTACGTGGAATGCAGAACTATTAGTTATCCCGTCTACAGATGCTCACACCTGAGGTGTGAATCTCTACAGGTCTTTGGGCTTTTAGGCTGCCACTGATTACTTTTCTACTTGCTTGAACATTCAGTTTGGCCATGTCTTGGTAGGTTTGAAGTTGTGTCATGCTCTTTCCATTTTTGAATGATTGATTGGATGGTGTTCCATTAGGTGTTCAAAGCTTAGGATGTTTTTTTATAAGCTAACCCCTGCTACTGTTTCCCTTGCTCGTCAGGATGCTGTTTGTTCACTTAAGCAATATTGCACGAGAGGGAGTGCTGTTGTACCGAATATCAGCACTGGTGTGATTCGTTAATCACACCAGTGCTGATATTCCGCACCACAGCATGATCTTTAGTGTGATATTGCTTTTATACAACAGTTCTACAAACACATTTTATTACTTAAAAATTGGAACAGCAGATTATGATTTGATTGTTTGTTTAATCATTCATTTAGTTCCCCCAACACAAGTAGTTCCAACTGGAAGAGAGAAAAGGCTTTTGCAAGGCAACACAAACATTTCCTATACACCAACATTTCAAATATAAACATTAGAACTCTCATATGGCGGAATGATACTGTTTGTAAAGACTCCCAGTGTTGTTGTACTCCAATATCAGCAGTCTTGGAAAGTCTCTTGTCCAATAAAATTACTCGGTCGGGACTAACTGTTGTATAATAATAACTACATTTCCACTATCAAAACTTCAGGGTTATTTAACCTGATCTTAAATTAAGACCCTTTTCCACTACGGTCAGCCCAGCCCAGACTGGGTAGACTCAGCCCGTGTTCAGCAAGTTTCCAATACCTTTTGCTGGGCCGATCCAACCTTTTTTTTTTTGGAGTACTTCTGGCACAGTCTGAAGCAGGCCAAGGCGACCAGTGATGATGGATTTTTAGTGGAACTTTGCTATAATGAGCACACCAATGTCCTTGGCCACTGACACATTGCTGGGATGCCAATGGAAACACAACCAGGCCATTCTGGGGCAGGCTGATCCAACTTGGCCCCGGCTGAGGTTACCCTAGTAGAAAAGGGACATTAGTCTGCCATGTTCAGTTAGCTAATGTGTCTCCATACCCAATTGGCCCTTTAAGGAATTTGCAAAGTTGTCAACATATTTGCTAGTGTTTCGGCCGTAAATAGTGTCACTGATCAGAGCTAAAACATGCTTGCAGCATAGAATAACAAAAGACCGACAATGGAAAAGGCAAGGAAAGTGTTATACATGTTGTAATAAAATGCTCGACCATCAAGTCTTCTATTTTTGCAAAGCAAGTTGTTTGGTAGTTGTAATATAGTGACATATATTAAGTATTAGATGGGAGTAGAAATATACTGTTCTGCTGGGCTTTTTTGTTTTATTTGGTAGTACCACGGTGCCACCTAGTAGTGATTTGAGTAATCCTGGGGCTGGCTGGTTGTGACGCGGTGTGTGGAGCGGGAGTGAGTGTGTAATAAAAAGGACGGTTGAAGCACAAAGCGGCTCTCTGTGTCCTCTCTGTTATGGATATATTAACAGTCTAGCCTCAGTTAGAAGTTATTACAGTAGTGTCTGCTGATATTACTTTTGTCTGAGTTTCAACCAATCAGTGTGAGTAACCAAAAGAATTAACCACAGTCAGTAAGTTTACATCCACATTAAAATCGAGGTTTTGGCAGTATTCGTGAAAAATGTCCCCTTTATTTTTGAGGTGGAGGGGTTTGAGAGTCCCAATGATCCTAGGACCCTGGTAGGGTGAACCATAGCAAACTAGTCCTAGGTGTATCAGACAAAGTGTAGCGATGTGATCCTGCTGGCTTCATTGGAACGCAGAGTGTCACAGCCGAGTGTGAAGTGGCTGTGATGAGAATCAACAGCCAGAAAAGGGTGGATGCCCCTCTGGGTCGGGGACGAGGTCCTTCCCTTCCCGTCTTGTTCCTGAGTGAGGAAAAAATGAGACGGGAGACTTATAGCCAGATTGGTAAGGTGTCTGCAGTGATGCGGGACATGAACCAGTCTATCATGGTGAAGAGAGAACTAAGCCAAAAGGCAAAGCCTGTGAATATTCTCATTCATCCAAGTCATGGTTATCTCAAGGAAATTTCAATCGAACGCAACTGGACTTAGCAATTTGTCTTGGAAGACGTTTCACCTCTTATCCAAGAGGCTTCATCAGTTTATGCTTCCTGCTGACCAGGCTGGGACTGGTCCAACTAACTGGTGTGGAGACTCAGCTATTTAACCTCTTGGAGGGCTTTTTAAAGACCAATTATGTAATTGGATCCTTTGTGCTCAACGTCTTAACGACGGTCGTTGGTGTGTCGCCTGTGGTGGAGGTTAGGTTTCGGCTTCACGAGTGCCTTATTGTGTTGTAACGACAGTCGTTGGAGCCAAAAGGCGAAGCTCTCAATTTAACGGCTGATCTATGTTCCTACCTTCATCTATACTTACAAACGCTTGATGGTGATCAGAAGAACAAGGTCACAGATTTAAACATATCAGCATTGAGCACTGTGTCTGGGCTATCCCTTAGCCACAGGATGAAAAGCTCCGTCATCTGGGAGGGGTTCAGATTAGAGCCGCTGCATCTTCACATCTAGAGAAATCAGTTGAGGTGGCTTGGGCATCAGGTCAGTATGCCTCCTGGACCCTCCTGGTGAGGTGCTCCAGTCATGTCCCAGTTGTAGGAGGCCCAGAGGAAGACCCAGGACACGCTGAAGGGATTAAGTTTCTCGGCTGGCCTGGGAATGCCTTGACCTGGACCGTTGCGTAGCAGTCCACTGGCCTACTCCTTCTGCCAACCATCTGGGAGCTGTGCGGCTGCCGATGGACTCTGGTCTCCAAACTGACCGGGTTACGTGTTTGGCATGGCCACCACCGAGCTGGGACCACTCCAACAGGGGATCAGGAAGCTTAAGACCTAGTTGAGAGCCAGCGGATCGATCCACTACCTGCCGCTTGCCTTGTCAGAGAACCTCGGCTTCCCGCCTAGTTGAGGATCAAGCATAGGTCCAAGTATCCCCTACCAAGACCCCAAATACTATGCAGAGCGGCTGGCCATCTGTCTGCAGTTGGTAAAAGTCTATGATATAATATGTGAGCGCTGCCTGACGTGCTGTGGTAGAGCCATTACCAGGCCTGGGTCATGTTGTGGCCAACAACTCCACCAGAGAGGCTCTCAGAGTGACGGAGCTGTTCATGGCTCACTTCTCGGCAGAAAGAGTGATGCCTTTGCAGCTGCAACAGCTCTTTTAAGAGCCACCCATAAACCTATTAAGAGCTTTCCTGTCTAATTAGTTTAACCTCTTTAATGTTTATTTACTTTTATTTTTGTCTCATATAGAAGACAGCTGGTGTCAAATATCTCGGGATGATTAGTCCGGTGTTTGCATGTATTTGCTGCATGTCATACTGATGCTGTGACTCCATGTCAGTCACAGCATCACTGACACCCAATCACCAGACTCCTGATTGTTTGACATGGCACGAATTGACTCCGAAGTTCAGATTTTTTTACTTTAGCAGCAGGCACAAAATTGCTGGTCACGCACGAATGCACAAAATGCAC
The DNA here is from genome assembly GCA_028564705.1 of Apricaphanius iberus. NCBI lineage: Eukaryota > Metazoa > Chordata > Actinopteri > Cyprinodontiformes > Aphaniidae > Apricaphanius > Apricaphanius iberus. The sequence continues at coordinate 95,790 of JAPXFQ010002024.1, forward strand.
CACATATTTTCTGATATGCATCAAACGCCTCATTCGCATTAATCTGACGCCCGAATTAGGCAGAAAAGCATTCTTGCAATGCAAATCTGCTTTTGACGTGATGTGGGACCCCCTGACGTGTGTCAGCGCACTTCTCCATTGACTTTATATCTAAACCTGATGCCCATGAGGCTTGAAATGTGTTTGGTGTGAATGCTCCATTACACTTATTGTTATTGCTCGTTCTGTTGGTGTTCCCACTTCCGCAGTTTCCAATTTTAGTTTAATTTCAAAGTTTAATTCAACTTTCTCTTGCTGCATTCTAAACACTGTAAGCCCAGTAGAGTCATGAGTGACTCTTCCTGGGCTTTTCCAAGTACATCCCCCAAGACTGGTACTCAATTGGTTCCTGAAATGGAGAGATGCATACACTGTGCAGGTTTGGTAAAATTACCCTGAAAATCTGAAAGGGAAAACCTCCCTATTGTTCTCTACCAAACACTTGAGGCAAATTAACAGCTGAATTTATACTCAAATGTAATAATACACAGGTTGACTATGTACTAATGAGTTGACCTCTAAAGGCAGTTGGTTGCAACATTACAATTAAGTTTGTGGTTGTACAGTGGGGAGAAAACATATTCAGCAAGCCACCAATTGTGCAAATTCTCGACCTTGAAAAGATGCGACGTCTGATATTTTCATCATAAGTATACCTCATCTATGAGACACAAAATGAGAAGCAAATATCCAGAAAATCACATAGTCGGATTTTTAAATAATTTATTTGCAAATTATGGTGGAAATTAGTCTTTGGTCACCTACGAACAAGCAAGATTTCTGGCTCTCAACGACCTGTAACTTCTTCTGCTGTATAAGAGGCTCCTTGGTCCTCCACTTGTTACCTGTATTGAAGGCTGAATATGGAACATTTTTCTTAAAAGCTATCTATTTAAAAAAGTAATACCTCCACGGGGGGAGGTATTTAGAGGTGTGCAGAATGAAAATTCACAATTTCCTCTAAAAGTTATATTTTAACTAATAACATAAATACATGATACAGGATTTCTTTTGACGGCGACAACGCTGTGTTTATATTTACATATTCCAGTCAATGACAGGCACTATTGTGGATTGGCAAATACTGTGTAAATAACCGCCCGGAGCAACGAGAAATGTACGTTGGAAAATGGAGCACTTGGTAAGTCAAGCTGCTGTGTCTGATCCCCGTAGATTTCGTTATTCGTCTCAGAAGAGGAGCAACCTCACAAGAACTAAAACCAGAGTTAATTTAGGTGAAGCCTACAACAGATGGACAGAAGTGAAAAACGTTTAAGCAGAATTGGTAAAATAGCTCTCTAACGGCTAGTGTTAGCTGTGGGTTAAACAGCTCTGCAATACTTGTGTTCATTATATGAAGGTGAGTGGCTATTATAAAGACTGTTCTAGTAGCTTTCTGTATTGACATAGGTCTCTGACCACACACCTTAGTCAAATACACACACTGTGAAATCTGTTGGATGTTTAGGTAAATTCTATGGTATAAATGATGAAACTTTTATAGAGAACATCACCAAGGTGAGAGTGGAGGAGACACCCTCTCAGCCTCCAAAATAAGATGCCTAGAGGACAGGTACAAAAAAACGTATTGCTGCCTATGATCCAAATTTTGTTATATTCATTTTTCGTTTAGTATTTTGATTTAAAATATTTTGATATAAAATAAAGTTTTTAATTACAAAATAGTCCTTAGCCTGTAAGATTCGTCACTGAACATGATGCTGGCTGGTCACTGCTACGAACATGGCTTAAAATTAGGTTTTGTTGTTGCAACTACAACATAAACACACTAGATGTCGCTTTGGTGCCCATGTTCCATATTCAACCTTTAATGTCAACTTCTTGAACTCATCAGTTCTTATCAGACAAGACAACTGACAATCCCCCTCAATCTGGGGCCCTAGTGATGGTGATTTGAAGCGTTTTGAACCAGTGAAGCTTTCAATCCAATTGTATTCGAAAAGGTTCATTGCTCGATGTTGCAGAACTCTATGAAAACATCTTCTGTTGAAGGCATTATATTGCAAATGTTTTACAGTCAGTTGCACTCTGATGAATATGAATAGTGTCATTACCTTTATGGTTAAAAAAAGAAAATTACAAGAATAAGAACAGGTAAAACAAAACGTACATACAAAAATCAACTAAATAAAATCCGTTTTCTTTGTGTGGCAAGATACACAATAAGGGCCCAGGTAGGATTCAATCCCACAACTACCAGGTGAGAGTCATGTGCGCTAACCATTCAGCCAAAGGCATAGCTCTGTGGCCAAGCAGCCAGGTCACATCATCAAACTCTACTTGCCGTGTTTGGTGTAGAAAAAAATGATTTTAAGTATACGTACTGTGAAGCACGGGGAGAAAACATCATGCTTTTGGCGCTGTTTTTCTGCAAAAGGACAACTGATCGTTGTAAAGGAAAGAATGAATTTGGTTATGCATTGTGATGTTTTGAGTGAAAACCTCCTTCCATCATCAAGGGCATTGGAAATTAAACATGCCATCTTTCAGCATGACAATGATCCCAAACAAAATGCCTGGGTAATTAAGGACTGGCTTCATAAAAACGGTTGCAAGGTCTTGGAGTGGCCATGCCATTCTCCTGATGTCAACCCTAAAGAAAATCTTTGGAAGGAGTTGAAAGTCTGTGTTGCCCAGCGACAGCCCAAACACATCACTGCTCTAAAGGAGATCTGCATGGAGGAATGGGCCAAAATACCCCAGATAATGTGTGAAAACTTTGTGAAGACTTACAGAAAACCTTTGACCTCTGTCATTACTAACAAAGGATATATAATTAAAAAATCAGACCATGTGATATTCTGGATTTTGTTTTTCATTTTGTCTCATGGTTGAGGTATACCTATGATAAAATTACAGTCCTTTCTGGGAGAACTTGCACAATTGGTGGCTGACTGAATATTTTTTGCACCACTGTACAAAATGTGAAAGCAATGCACTCTGTGGTAATTGTAAAATAAGACGACCAATCATATATTTGGCTTACCCATACTGCATTTTCATTGTCTTTCAGCCTTTTCTGTGTTAAGAGACAAAATTGGCTGGCGACACACCATGGGAGTAATTGGAGCTCTACAAAGTGTCATCATCATCTGCGGTATGCTGCTTCGGCCGATCATCATTAAACCCAAAGTGACCCGAAGTAAAGAGTCTGACATGTTTTCACCAAAGGACCTGGAAGCGCTCAAGACACAAGATAATGTAGACAGTGTGGTTCTTAAGAACTTTGAGACAAAGAATAATGGTGCACCATCACTTAAAGAGACCATTACACCAGATGAGGATATTTTAGTGCACAAAGAAGCAAATTTAGAGACAGGTACAAGCTCTTTGGAAAAAAGTAAAGATCCAGTAAGAGAAAAACACTACAAAGATGAGGAGAAATCTGCAGACGAAGAAGAAGGTAGCAAATCAGGTGATACAAAGCCATCTGAAGCTAAATCTAAACTCTTAGACTTCTCCATCCTCAGAGAATGCAGCTTTATCCTCTACTCTCTGTTTGGACTGTTTGCAACTCTGGGCTTCTTCGCCCCTCCGCTCTACATCATCGAGCTGAGTGTGAGACGTGGTGTGGAACGAAAACAAGCTACCTACATGCTTTCCATCATGGCTGTGGCTGAAATCGTGGGACGATTCTCCATGGGGTGGGTCCTGTCCAGGGTGATGTTCAGGACGAGGAAGCTTCTGGTGCTTTTGGTGTGCGTGATCATGATGACTATGGATTTAGTGGGATTTACTCTGGTAAATGAGTTTTATGGCCTGGCAGTGTGCTGTGTTTTTTATGGTTTCTTCATGGGAACTCTGGCATGCACCCACATCCCTATGCTGGCAGAGGATGAGGTGGTCGGCGTGGAGAGGATGTCTTCAGCGGTTGGTGTCTATGTGTTCATCCAGAGCTTTGCTGGACTGGGTGGACCTCCACTTGGAGGTAGGAAAGATCTTTTTATAGCTAAAAATTTCTGGAATTATAATATTCTGATCCCCAAGCAAGGCTTAGGCCCTTAACAGTAGAGATGCACCAAGAAATTAGCTGCTTCATAATTTACAATTTGGAGATTGACTGGTTCTGACAGGTGACTGGCCGACTGGAAACTCAAAGATCCAAGCTTTTTCAATTTAGCAAACACACGTCATGGAAGCACTACCAGGGCACTGAACAACAACACCCTTGGGTGTCTATAATCGCTGAATCAATATTCAGTATCAGTGAGGTGTTTGATAGATCTGGCTAGAGGAAGCAATTGAAAACTAAACTGCACTCTCTATTACATGTGAGAAAATAAGACAAAAAGTACAGAAATTGGCAAAAAATGAAAGAATCTGATTGGTGCATCCATTCTTACAATTATCCCTTCCAAACTGTACTCCCACAGCCCTTTTAATTTTTTTACAGCACTTATAAACCAACACAAGTTGATCAAAGTGCTTAACAGGCAATTGAACGATTATAATTATATTCAGTTCATTTATACAGTGCCTATTCATAACACATGTCATCTCAAGGTTCTTTAAAAAAAAAGTCCTTTCAATTCAATCATACATACATTCAAAATAATCCTTGGCTTCAATTATCCGAATTATTTATCTATCTACGGAAACCCAGAAGATTACATTGAGTCACTGACTTGCAGCATTCTCTTTTCCTCGACCAACATGTAGCAACAGTAGATTGTCACCTGTGTTTTGTCATTGACTTCACAGCACTCCCTCATACTAAGCATGCATGTGTTGACAGTGGAGAGGAAAAACTCTCCTTTAACAGGAAGAACCCTCCAGTAGAGGTATGAGTCCCCATCTGCCACAACCGACTGGGGGATTTGAGAGGACTGAGCAGCTAAGAAGAATAGAAAAAGTGATGGAAGAGTACTTTCTACGATAGAAAATGACTGTCAGCAACATGTCAAAATGTAAAGAGGAAAAGAAAAAATATACACTCATGTTGTGTGAAGGGCTGCCATGCCAGGTCACATACACCAGAAATCATAAACTGGACAATGGCATACGATTGTTTCGGTTTTCCGCTTTGAAATGAGGTTTAGGACAGAAAATAGGAGAGCTAACAAAAAGACGTTGAATGGCCTCTGCTCATTAGAGACCCATAAAACTTCTAAAAACATACATTTTTAAATTACTGGGTGTGTTATAATAACAAATAATATGCGCACTCCTATTTGTTGTTTTAAAATGTATTTTGGTGATTTACTTTAAATGATAATCCTGTTGTTAAATCCGTGGGACACAAAGTACAAAGAGAATCACCCAAAACAACAACAACTTGTACCAAGCTAAGCTCGCCTTGGCAGAGATGGCCATGTTGCTTCAGTCCTGCATTTGAAATCTGAGCAGATCTTGTACAAAGCAATGTGTAAAATGTCTGTATGCCTCCAGTGATTTGTAATTTCTAAATTGCTGACGTGTATAAACATAAGATAGTTATGACTGTCTGAGCTCCATTTGTTTCATTTGAGTTCGTATGGATATACATTGTTGATTGTAGACCATTTCTGAAAATGTAGAACCTTAGCCTCCATTCACAAGTTTACCCCTGGAAATGATGCCTTCGTCCTTCTTCGCCTTATACATGTTAGCGACTCGATTGTGCTTCTTCAACTTTGGCTTCTGAAGTAGAACTACTGCACCCCTAGCAATGTGAGACGCTGTCCCCCAACATAGCAGCAGGGGGTGGGCAGGTCAGGTGTCTGACAAAGACCGATCACTTAGGGCATTTTCACATGTGACTCGAGTCCATACTGGGGTACCATATTTGGTCAAAATCCACTTATTTCGTACCATGTGAACACAGCCTGGAACATGCCAGGATACAGCCCAAGAGACCTGGCTTGGAGGTACTATCAGTGCTGAAATTACCAAATCGCCACGCGACCATAATGAGACCAAAACAATGCGGTTCAACCATCCCACGGCAACACACCAGGTTGCAAAGCGGCTGGTTTACTACAACACTCACCCTGTAGATGGCTTCAGGTAGCAGTTCACCAGTAGACCAGTGTATTTAGATTCTAGGCTATTGCTGGTTTTATGATGTTGGTACTTCTCACTCCCTTGTTTGTTGGATAGCTACAGAATTATTTGTATACCGCCACCTGCTGTTTTCGTGTTGTCCGTCATGTAAAACACTGGATTCCACCATGGACTGATCTGAGCCATGTGAACAAAAAAAAAATTATAATTTTTCTCTGGCCTTTTCATGGCATGTCCACACATGTGAAATCGCCCTTAGACGTTTCGTTTTAATAAGATAAAGTTGAAGACTATAATGTTGCTATCACAGTAAATGTGACAACCCGAAAAATACCTGCTAGCCGGATAAAATAACTGCGTTACCTTCGTCATGTTTCTTTACTAGCTGAAGTTGGTTTCAGTTTTCTAGCTTCCCATTCAGGAAATAGTTAAAGGTTAATTACACGTATATTTTTTCTCTACATTAAGCATCTGCACTAGTTTAAAAACTATATTACCTGAGACATTTATTTGATTTGTGAATCTTCAATAAAGGCCATTTGTAGTTTTCTAGAGTCACAAAACAGTGGAGATGTTCCTGTTGGAAATGAAGGAAAAAATGGTTCGATATCACACTGAATACAATAAAACGTCCCTCGGCACACAGCTAGGCGAGATCTTCTACTAAGGGTGCTCCAATCATCATATTTGACACTTGTGTGGCCATGCATGATTGGAGACCCTGCTTTTACTTACATCAGTATGCAAAGAAAAAGCAACTACCTGCTTCACTGATAAGTGGGACCATCTAGTTGTCAAAGTACAGTTTATTTATATTTTACAAATAAACAAAGCACACAGAGAGCACAGACTCGGTTAGTTTAAGATTAATCTAAGGTGTGGTTCAATTGCATATGAGGAGCAGCCTCTCCTTAACTCTACTGATCGTTAGCCTGACAGTGGGGGAAAAAAAGTATTTAGTCAACCACAATTTTGCAAGTTCTGCCACTTGAAGAAGTCACAGAACAACACCACTCTACCATCCAGGCGCTTAACAGATAGAACATCCCAATCACAGTTTGATGAACACTAGCCAGTTTTAAAAGGCACCAAAACATCTACACCGGTTTCTAGGAAGAAAAAGTGAAATAGACTCCAAACCCAAATGAGTGATATCTCTTACTCTGGAATCCCTCTGAAAAATGAATTTGCAGCCATCAACTCCCTGAAAGACAACGCAGTCCTCGGAATCGGTCCAGGCCTTCAGGAGAAATCCAACCATAAAACACAGAACGTAAGAAATCCCCTAGCAAAAGTTCTGATAATTCATGGCGGTTTACTAAATGGAATGGGATATTTTTGCATTGGTATAGAAAACATCTGAAGTTGTTTTCATAATAGTGTAAAAGACATTACAGAAAAAAACCAACAAACTTAAAGCTCGTATACTGAATGTCTGAAACAAACTAGCTCAAAAAATGTTTAATCGCCTTAACAAAATTTTAACACAGTATTGCTATAAATATTTTGTGGAGATTAAAAAGAAAAACTATATAAAATACAGTGGTTCTGCTGCATTTGTCTAAAAACATGGCTTCATCCAAAACCAATGATTGGACCATCCGGTTGTCTGACTCACCAGACAAGCGCACTTGCGCATTTAAGTGGCTCCTCTACTCATTAAAGGCTGCTGCATTTTGCAACAGAGCAAGACCGGTGAGAGATGTTCTCTGTTCAATAATGTCAGATAAGCAGAAACAGCTGGCTGCTACCACTTAAACTTCAGGAGAAACTATAAAACTCCGAAAAGGAAAAATGCCATTTGAAGTTACAGAAAACAAATGATGGGAGAGTGAACTGTAACTGGTGTTTATTTCTTTCTGGTCTGGCTGTGGCAATGAGTGTTCTCAAATCAGCGGGGCGTGGCCTAAGGATGATAGCTGAAAGGAGGGGTGAGTGTTCTGTGACTGTTTTGATGTTTTAAGCTACCTTTATTAAAAAAATTGGTAGCCCATAGCAGCTTTAAGTCAACACCTGACATTGGAAAAGCTTGTTATCCACATTGGATCTACCGATGTTGCCAAAAAGCAATCTGAAATCTTAAAAATATTTTTTTCTGATCTACTACTGAGACCAGAGGCACTCACCAAACATACATCCTTATAAGTGGACCATTACCGACAGGAAGTGACGAAAGGTACATCTGGCTTTGTATGCGTCAAAGATTCTTGAAAAACTATTGTGCTGATGCTTCAAATAGACTTACAAATATAAAAATACAGTGGGGAGAATAAGTATTTGATACACTGCCTATTTTTTAAGTTTTTCCACTTACAAAGCATGTAGAGGTCTGTAATTTGTATCAAAGATACTCTTCAATGGTGAGGGACAGGATCTAAAACAAAATGCAGAAAATCACAGTGGATGATTTTAAAATAATTAATTTCCTTTTTATTGAATGACATAAGTATTTGATCGGATATCAAGCAGTAAGAATTTGGCTCCCACAGACCTGTTAGTTCTTTTTTTGAAAACCCTCCTGTTCTCCACTCATTACCTGTATTAACTGTTTGAACTCATTATCTGTATAAAAGATGCCTGTCTACACACTCAAACAAACTCCAACCTCTCCACAATGGCGAAGACCAGAGAGCTGTGCAAGGACATCAGGGATACAATTGTAGACCTGCACAAGGCTGGGATAGGCTACATGATAATATGCAAGCAGCTTAATGAGAAGGCCCCAACTGTTGTTGATCATGAGGACAGAGTAGGATGAGCCCAGAACTACACAGCGGGACCTGGTCAATGACCTGAATAGAGTTGGGACCACAGTCTCAAAGAAAACTATCAGTAACTCACTCCGCTGTCATGGATTAAAATCCTGCAGTGCATACAAGGTACCCCTTCTCAGGCCAGTGCATGTCAAGGTCCATCTGAAGTTTGCCAATGACCATCTGATGATACAGAGGAGGAATAAAGGTCATGTGGTCTGATGAGACAAAAATGGAGATTTTTGTCTGTAATTGCAAACAAAGGTTTTGTCTGATGTATCAAATACTTATGCAATAAAATGTACACTGTGATTTTCTGCATTTTTGTTTTAGATTCTGTCCTTCACAGTTGAAGAGTGCATTTGATACAAATTACAGACCTGTACATGCTTTGTAAGTGGGAAAACTTCAAAAGTCAGCAGTGTATACTTGTTCTCCCCACTAATTTGAAAATATTCAGTGGTTTGAAACAACTTTTCACAAGCAGTGAATATTATCAAACGAAGCTGGACTGAAATTGATTACATCAAACTTTATTTGCTATCTGAACAAAAAAGTTCCAGATGTTCCTAAACATGTGATTGAGTGCCTGAGAGCTGACCATGACGTGGAACCTACATTTTCAGAAAAGAAACTCTTCCTGACTCCTCACTATCAGAGAGTACAGGCAGATAAGAGTCCACAAGGACAAGCACAGTACCACTTGCATTTACAGCTGCAAGTACTGAAAAAACACTCCCTACTACACCAGCAACACCCCGAGACAGGACCCAGCTGATAGCTAACAGCTGGAAGCAATGTTGTCATTCCGTAGCATCATCTACATCTTCATTCACAAACGGATCACCATTCAAAACTTTCGTTGTCAGGGGTGTCACGTGGTGTAGTCTTTAGTGTGGGCGTCCCATGTGCAGAAGCCTTAGGCCACGTCCACACTAAGCCGGGTAATGCCTTAAATGTATAATTATTTAGTCTACACCCCCCTGTCATCCACACTAACCCGGCGTCGTTTATGGTCTGTGGCCGGATAACTATTAGCCGGGTAAGAGAGCCGTGTAAATCTTAATTCAACGGCTAAACGAGCTAGTGTGGACAGCTTCCCCGGATAATGAAAGGAAGTGGCGTCAATGATTGCTGCGTCAATAACGACACTACAGACAAAGACAACAGCGAAAAGTAATAAATCGGTCTCGTCGTCTGTCCACACCAAAAACTCTCTCTTCTTCTGAGCAGCTATTGTTCTCTTCGGTTAACGGGACAAGCAGCTATGTACTGTGCTGTAGAGCTTCTTGTATATATTATGTAGGCGCTGGCGTTACCTAAATTATAAGCGTGTTTCTTGCGTCTTTTAGCGCATGCCCAGTATTTGCACAGGTCGGTATGGGATTGCGCAATCATGGGACCTTAAACGGGGCGTAAATGCTTGTGTTGAGTGGATAACATTAGGCGTCTAACTCCCTGTATAATGTTATCGGCTTAGTGTGGACGTAGCCTTAGTCCTTGATGCGGTTGACTCAAGTTTGAGTCCCATTCTCTGTGACCTTAGCCGCATGTCTTTCCCCTTCTTCTCTCCCATTTCTACACTGTCCCCTTTCAAATAAAGGCCACTAAGGCCACAAAACCTCTAAAAAATAAAACTTTCCCTGGCAGGCTGAATGCTCAAATCATGATAGGAACTCAGCTAACACCAAGACTTGGACTACACTAGACCTCACTCGTAATAACTGACATCTGATATAGAAGGGAACCAGACAACAACTCAAGACTCATCACCCACCACGATGTTTCTGGTCACCCTGAAGGTGGTTTCCCGGTGATTATGAACCGGAGAATCCATAAAACTCTCCTGCCGTGTTCAACCAAACCTTAAACTGATCACCTGTGAGATGGATCTGCTAATCACCAACATATATATTAGCATAACAGAAAATCAGGTATCTGACAGGAAAATCTCATCCAAACAATGACCTCATCACTTAACATAATGTACATGTACTATTTTTATAGAAACTTGACTAGATATAAAAATGAAACATGTGCATTGATAGAATCTACTAGTTCAAATTACAACTTTTTAAGTGAGAGCAGGAAACACAGACTAGGCATAATTTTTCACAACTCAGTGAAATCTAAAAAGGTTTTTTATGGGCACATTTGGCTATTTTGAATTCCTAGCTACACAGATTTAAGAGCCCAAAAAAGCTTTATTTCTAAATGTATATGAACCCCCAAAACTTAACTTAAACTTGTTTACTGACTTCAGCGACCTTCTTTCTGTAATATGGATCAGCTAGACTAACTAATCTGTGTGGGAGATTTCAACATCCCAACCGTCAACCCCCAAGATAGGCAAACAAAAACATTAAGTGGTACTCTTCATAACATCGGCCTGACCCAGCATGTCAAACAATCAACACACAATTGAGGACACACGCTGGACTTAATTATTAGCAAATGTTTAAATATCTCCAACATCTCGGTACTTGATATTGTGCTGGCCATTTCTGCATTTCCTTTGAAAGAACCACCTCTGCTAAACTATCTAACCACAATGATTTTCTCTCTATAATTTCAGACATCACTGATACCATTGTTCCAATTAAAGTTGAAGTAGTACTGGGTAGAAAGAAGTCTTCATGGAATAGCGATCCACTGGTACATAGTGAAAAAAGGAAGTGTCAACGACCCACGGGAAAATGGTAGAAAACTCAACTCCAGGTTCACTGTGAGATCCACAAAGATAGAATGAAGAGATATAATTTAGCCTTGAAAGATATGAGGTTAATCATTCTCTTCGGAAATCACTAACAGAAACACTGCTAATGTGCAAATAAAGTGGAGCTCATATGTTAAGTGATGGCTTTAGACATCTGCGGGTGTAAAAAGTTTGGCACAGCAAATTAGCCTTACAAGGTTTTATGTTGTGAAGATTATTGAAGAGCAAGATTATTGAAAAGACTATGCTTCATTAGTTAAATAGCTGCCTAACAATGACCAACTGCTTTGATATTTTTCAGTCTGGTTTCCGTGCTCACCACAGCACCCGGACTTCCCTCATCAACGTTTTCAATGACATTCGCATAAATACAGGTGGTACTTTTGGTCCTCAGTGCAGCATTTGACACTGTTGATCATCATATCCTTTTGAAACGACTGGAGAGCTGGATCAGATCCTTATACAGTACTTTGTTGATTTGAGTCTTTTGTATCAATCGGTCTTTGTCAGATGATGTATCGGGTGTTGAAGGTGTGTTGCACGATGGAATAGTTGACTGTATAAACAACAACTGAAGCTTCCAGAGCTTTGTGTGTTGAGTTTATAAACATGGAAAAAAAACATATCCCTAGCAATGATTCATTTTCCTAACCTTGGTTAGTTTTGGTCTCAAGTGAAAGGGGTTCCCTGAAATTGACGGTGACTAGCACCTGTCTCAGAAAGGGCCAAATTTAAGTCATTTTAAAATAAGACTGCACTGCTGATGATAAATAGGTAATTTTTTGAACCAAATTATTTAATTTATATGTCTCGCTCATGCCCAAGGTTAAAGAAGTGAAGCAAATCATACAAAAAAACCAACAAAAACTAAACGTGGCCATGTCCAACTATAAAACAACAAATTGAACCAAGCTTAACTTACTTTGTCAGAGACAACGGTGTTGTTGCGGTGCTGCGGTAGAAATGTGAGCAGATCTTGTACCCAGCCATGTGTAAAATGTCTGTATGCCTCCAGTGATTTGTAACTTTTGAACTATTCACATGGTTATTTATCCCTGTAAGGGAAGTCTAAGTCCTTCTTTGTAACCATACTTGCAACTCGAGTGTGCTTCTTCAACTTCAGCTTCTTTAGTAGATTTAATGTGGCTTCACCTAGCAACACGAGACGCTTACATTCAAGATGGTACCAGGGGGTAGTGGTTGCTAGGCAGGTCATGCGCCTGACAAAGATGGATAGACAATTTGTCATCAAAAGAGACATAAATTCGTGTGAAATCCCCCAGGGCTTCATCCTGGGACCTCTTCTAATTAAAATGTACACGCTCACATTATCACAGATTATAACAACTAGGGATGCACCGATATTGATACTGGTATCGGTTATTGGCAATGATAATGCCTAATGTATTGGTATCGGTATCGGTTAAACCTAACCGATACCATGAAACGATACTCAAAATGGGGAAAATCTGCAATAAATTCACCAAAAAAGTTTAATTTTTCACTTGAAATTAAATTTTTTTGGTAATGTTATATTTTACATCTGTTATTTTGTCTCAGTTATGTTTAGTTTGTAAAGTCTGGTGCCTTTATCCCTTTGGCCAAGCAGCCAGGGCACATGATCTATCAGAGCAATAGTGACAGGACCTCCACACTGTCACAAATAGTATCGGATCGGTTACAGGTATCGACAGATACACAAAATCCAGCCATCGGTATCGGTATCAGGACTGAAAAGAGCGGATCGGTGCATCCCTAATAACAACCAATAATATTTGTTACCATAACTATGCAGATGACACTCTTTAAATTTAAATTACAATGTCTTCAGGGTTCTTTGAACCCATCTAAACCCTATATTAATACATTGAGCAAATCAATAGTTGACGTCCCATCATTTTTTCCTACTGAATAGAAATAAAACTGAATCATTATTTTTGGAACTGAAATGGAACAATCAATCGTGAGCACACAACTTCAATTAATACAACTACAAACCACTGTTCAGGCCCGAAATCTAGATGTAATAAATGACTCAGAACTGAACTTCCAAGGTCAAGTAAAAGTTATAACAAGGTCAGCCCTCTATCACATGAAGTCTGACCTGGAAGTTCATGTGGTTTTAACCTGGATTGAAATGTCTCTTAAATATCTTGGGTTACCAGATGAGATTTATAATTTATAATTACAATCTAAAACTTTAAAAACCCAGGAGCATTTGGGTTTTGATAACAGCTAGCACTGTGGGATGCTTCAATTAAAGGGACTATGGGAAGTTTGAAAGTTTTTTTGCTTGCGATTGTGCCATCAGGCCAAACACTTAACTGCAGCCTGAATAGTAAGTTCATGCATGAGGCTCACATATGGTGTGTGAGAACTCACTTAAAAACTAGAAAACACAGCTGAGTCAGTCCCAACCTGGACAATTTACAGATTTGCAGGCATGTACGAAAGCGTACAAAATAAATTCAGGGACATTATCTCATTATAACGAGATACCAAATTCATTATAATGAGAAGGTTTTTTGTTAAAACGAGATAAATAACTTGTTAAAAAGAGAAAGGTCATAACCTAAGGTAAATACCTCGCGAGATGTTTGAGTGTTATCTAAAGGAATGGAGAGAGAAGATAGAGTGTCAGAAGGAGCCCCTTTATTCCTTTTTTTTAGTGGCCGTGGCCACGCAATTCCACCTAATTTGATAGCTGTTCGCTCTTTGTAAAAGGGAAGTTTCTATGTAGGTATTCCTGCAGCAAATAAAACACAGCAACGGGCCATCTTCACCACCACCATTTACTTGATATTGCATGTCAGTTCATTCAGTTTATTTATATAGCAACAACTCATGGATCATCTCAAGACACTTTACAAGTTTTTTTCAGTTCATTCATACATAGCCTATATTCCAATCAGTTTAAAAGTTTTCTATCTTTTAACTTGATAACCTTTGAATTTACTTTACTCAACGTTCCCAAATCTGAACGAACATTTAATTACAGTAGAACTTTATTAGACAATGCTGTAACAAGTTTTAAAGAATCTATTCCATTTTTGTTTCCCTATGTGTCTCAGAATACCACAGTCGATGGCAGTAATTCCAACCCTAACCCTTCAGAAATTGATGGTCTGTTTCAAAGTATTACTTCCTCATTGCGTTTGGCACTATGCAGTGTAGCCCCCTTAAAAAAGAAGGTAATTAGCCATAGGAGATTGGCTCCCTGGTTTAGTAAGAGTTGCGTACTTTAAAGCAGACTACTAGGAAACTGGAAAGAAAATGGCGCTCTACGCACTTGATGATTGATTTGAATGATGAATGATTCCTTTCTAACTTGGAAAAATAGTCTACTACTTTATAAAAACGCTTTTCGAAAAGCTAGAACAGCATGTTTCTAATCATTAATAGAGGTAAATAAAAAAAATCCTAGGTTTCTTTTTAGTACAGTTGCCAAACTTACACAGAGTCATAGCTCTGTTGAGCCAACTCCAGCTTTTTGATATGAAGTTTTTGTTGATCCCGAATACAAATATTTTTTAAAGTATTTGTTCGAAATAAGTTATTTGTACCTTTTTAAATACCGTATATTTGGTACAGCTCAGACAAAGGAGGATTTAGTAGTGACAGTATAGTAGTTGTAGAGATTTTTTTTCTTTGTGTAGTTCAGTAAATATTTTTAAACAGTTTTTGTCTTTAGAGAACTGGTTTAAGAAGTGACTTAAAAACACTGAACAATACATTGCAAACTGAACAGCTCTCTGACACATAAAAAAGTAATCGTTTAGCATATATTTAGACACACGCAAGAACATATTGGGCTTCTTCTCAGTCCTCACTAATCTGTGGAGGATCAAAATAATATAATGCAATCTCATGTTTGATTTATAGCTTACTGAACTTGTTTCAATGCACCCATTTCCTTTGCTTACAGGTTTTCTGGTGGATATAACTGACAACTATGGAGCGGCGTTCTACTCCTGCGCACTGGGGATGGGACTGGGTGCTGTTTTCCTGGGTTTGGTTAGGCCTTCTAAAAAATGGTTACCCTGCCGGAGGAGAATCCTACATTGCCCTGCAGGTAATAATGAAAGGAACCCTTGCTTCAAGGAAGAGAACGAAGAGGAGTCACTTAATAAAAGAACTCCCAACGCACACATCTGCTCTAAGTCAGAAGACAAACAGTACATCAGTCAGGAAGGAGCCACAAGAGACACTAGGGAGGTCATAGCTTGTTATTGAGCTGAAAACACACAAGTCAAATTAATCAATGAATGTAAGGGAATAAGGTGAAAAGTCCTGAATGCAGTAAAAAGAAGGCCCAGCACCTAATTGAGGGGAGTCTCACAACACTGCTAGATTAGAATCTGGAGTTGGGCCTTGAATATGACCTACCAGACAGTGTTATATATTAATACACCAAAAATGAAAATGAATGTTTTAATATGTGTAAGTTATGAGTTCTTGTAGACTTTCTGAGGTGTGACCTATTGTGTCACTGTTCATTCAGTCTACACTATGAGCCAAGGTGGGTAGTAACTACTTACATTTGCTCAGTGACATGTACTGGAGTAACTTTTTTTAAAATTCACTTTTAGTTTTACTACAACATACTTTTTACTCGTTGTTACTGTTGAGTAAAATTTCTGACTTATCTAACCACAGTAAATTCAATGAATGTAAAACAAGCTTTTTTTAACAAATAATGCATGACACTGACACCTACAGTTTATGTTGATGTCAGGCCTTTTGTTTGTACACAAGCTGTTTGCTTTTGGAGGTCAAGGGGGGGCACCTTACCCAGGTCTAACATGTATGCATTACCTACTGCAAGTATTTCTTTAATTTATAATGCTTTCTAAAACATTTTTCTAACATTTAAAACATATTTTGAAAAATGTTTATTCTACTCCAGCTTGTTATTTTTAAAATGTCTAATGAATTTTTTTTATGAGTCTGTAGAATTTGCATATAACTTTATGTTAGTCCAGTAACAATTATTAAAAATGAAATCATATGTTATCAACTCAAAGCAAGTACTCAATGCTTGAGTAGCCATTTTTTTAAAATACTTTTTTCCTCTTAAAAATTTTTTTGGGCTGTGAAGGACTGGCAACCTGTCCAGGGTGTACCATGCCTCTTGCCCGATGACTGCTGGGCACCAGCCTCCCTGCAGCCCATGAATAGGATAGAGGGTGTAGATATTGGATGGATGGATATTTTTTTTTTTGGTAACTACTTTGTACTTTCACTTGAGTAAAAATGTGTAGAGGTAATGCTAATCATACTTAAATACAAATTTTGGCTACTCTACCCACCTCTGACTAGGAGTGTATCAGTGTACTGGGGTTCCCTATGTCAAAAAGAGACCTAACACTGCAGCGTTTTACATAATCTGTTGATCACTATAACCACTGCTGGAAAATACTAGGAAATTAACAGCACTGTAAACAAAATATACCACACTGATTTCTTTTGCATTTAATTGAGAAATAAATCACAAGCTTAAGGAGAATGTAACTAAAAATTATTTTTAATCAAATATTTGCCAAACGGACTACTGCTTTTTTAAATTTATGTCTAAAATTACCATTTTGTAGAAAAAAATATGTTCCATCACAATAAAGCAACAACGAGATTTGACCTTATTAATGATGTTGCAGGTTTATTTTTGTATCATGAGGCAATGACTCACAATCTCAATCTTAACACGTCAGATTGCAATTTGCATTTCAAAATGAAATACAGGGATCAATAACTGGACCAGTGGCATGAATGCTTACAGCAGAAAATGCAGCATGTTCTAAATGACTATCATTCAAACTTTGGTTATTCATCCTTCACAGAGTCAGAAATGTTTGTATGAGGAATTGTTAATCAGTTTTCCCTTAATAATTTATTTTTAGTAATATGGTATGGATTATATTATTTTATTCTTAAATGAAAATGTCTATTTGTATCTATATATCAATAATTTTAAATGATCACTACTGAGTTTCCCATATGCTGGTGGCCCAGCTATTGAGAGATGGGATTTGATGGTGCAACAATGCTGGTCAGAATTGAAGCAGACACTGTCTGGCATTTATTGAGTAGATAAATGCCAGACAAGTACAAGTAGTTTGTAACCCTGTTGTGATTTCAAGGCAGACCAGGCTAAAAAAAAAAGACCTTTCATCAGGAATGAATGTATTAACACTCAAGCTAATGTTCTCAGATAAATCACCAAAGAGCTCTTTATGATCATAAAGACTTAACTATCACTGCTTTTCTCTTAGAGTTAGTATTACAGCTGATGTCAGCATTCCAAAGAGAACAGCATCAGTCTTTCCTACAGCCTTGTACTGCTTTTCTCACTTTGAGAAATCTAATAGGTAACAAATCCATCTTTGGACTTTTGTATGGTTCTTTTCTATGCATTATATAATATGCATTGGGTCCCCCATTATTGTCCAGTTCTGTCACAGAGGAACGGTCAAAAAAAGATAAAAATCTGAAAGGAACTAATGGTAACTGACAGTCATTATAACTTTAATAGACTGAGAGGTTTCTGGAGGGTCCAATATGACATACATCCACCAGAAACTGCAAGACAGAACCCATTAAGGATTACAAACAATATTAAACAATTTCACAAACACATTAGTAACGTGTAAGAGTATTTAAAATAATATTACAGTATATGGGTCCCACAGCATTTTCCTGTTCTGTCACAGCAGAACGGCCAAAAAAAGATAATTAAGCAACTCAGCTGGGGGTGGGTGGAGATGTTGGTGAACATGTGAAGTCAACTATGAGTTCCTGTGTCTTTGATGTGTTAAGCTATAGGTTGTTGTTTTGGCACCAAGTGACTGCCTGGACAACCTGTTCACAGTAATGATGTTCGTTATTGTTGGTTATAAGTCCAATTATTGAAGTGTCTTCTGCAAATTTGAGGATGTCAATTCAATTCAATTCACTTTTATTTATATAGCGCCAGTTCACAACAAATGTCATTTCAAGGCACTTTACAACAAAAGTCATCTCAATACAATTATACAAACATTCCAATCAGTTAAGTTTTCTATGTAAGGAATCCCACCAGATTGTGTTGAGTCATCGGCGTGAGGTTGTGCCCGGATCATGCAGACTCCAACTACAGCAATTCCTTAGCAAACCCTCATACTGAGCAAGCATGTAGCGACAGTGGAGAGGAAAAACTCCCCTTTAACAGGAAGAAACCTCTGGCAGAACCCTGGCTCAGTACAAGCGGTCATCTGCCATGACCGTCTGGGGGTCTGAGAAGACAGAGAAGAGACATGGAGGATGCTCGGTCACCCCGAGTTCCTGCTGCAACACATGCTGCTCATCATCCTCATCAAAGCTTCAGTTTAAAAGGGCCACCAAGCATGGTACAAGGTCAAATCAGTTGCTCTCCATAGAAATAACTTCTCCTTTGATGTTCCTTGTGAATACTTATGCTTTGTCTCTCTGCATTTCCAGTCCGAATTCCATTGTCGTTTCCCAGCTCCGTTCCTGCGTCGAGTTCTCCGTCGGTGGTCCTGAACAAACAACTCCAAGAACCAAGCCGAACTCACCAAGGTTGAGCTCCTCTGGATTCCCTCCTGGTCAGCCTCTGCCGCTTGATCTGGAATCAAATAATTTATATAAACCTTGTAAAACCTTTTTTCTGCTTTCTAGAGTTTTGCCTGAATTTGTTGAACATGTGTTTTGTGTCTGTAATGTAGTTTTAGGCTTTTATTTTTGTTTTATTGCTGCTTTTATTTTATCCCCTAATCGCCCAATGCACCTTGAATTTCCTTGTTGTTGAAAGTGTGCTATACAAACAAAGTTATCTTGCCATTTTCAACTATGTAATAATAATACATGTACAACCTATGAATGTCCAATACACTTTAATTTCTAGAGAAAATTTACCACTGCAACTAGAATACATTTTTTTATCTAATATAAATTAACAAAATAAATGAAACAATAGAAAATGGAGGAACTCTGTAAGAAAATGTTTTATAATTTGGCTTCGATAAGAAAAACAGGAAAAACTACCAGTTAGTCTTGTAAACAAAAACAAAAACAGAAATAAAGAATAATTAACAAAAAAACACTCATTTTGAATAAAAAAAGACATCCCATTTTCCTCTGCCATGACAAATAAATAGATTTACTATTTATTTCATTATCTACCTTTGCTAATGGATGTATTTTATTAGAGAAAAAGATAATCACCCTGCGATGGACTGGGGACCTGTTCAAGATGTACCCCACCTCTCACCCAATGACTGCTGAAGATAGGCACCAGCCACCCCGCGGCCCTTTGAGGATAAGCAGAATAGGTAATGGACACATGGAAGATAATCAACAGAAATTGTACCCTGTCCAAAAAATGGTACAAAAGTACTTTTAGGTACTGAGGAACATGTATGTACCTTTTAGACGATGTAAAAGGTAGATGCATGTAAATCCTCCTGGAAATGTACAAATTCTAATACATACCGAGAGTTTAACTGGAAATCTCCAATGCATTTTTTTTCACAACACCATAGCAAGTGGCAAATTTTAACAAACATTCAACTGTTAAAGGTTACAAGGGTCTTGGTAGGCAGGGCAACAGCACATATTTTCGGCATGCCCAAAGATTAAACCTTTGTGGCTTGAGTTCCACAAAGCTTTATTCACTATACTTAGGGAAGCATAGTGCTGCAAGGCGAACAACAACGGCCCGGGTAGGTCATGAGCACTACCCAGTCAACCAAAGGGATATACTGGTGGCCGGGTAGCCAGGGCACATGTTCTGTTGGAGGCGTAGTGACAAGACTCCACACTGACACATCTCCGCCCCTCGTTCTACAAGCACGTCCTCATGCTCTGTGCAGGGTCCCACCAATTACAAATCTATGGATCAGTATGAATGGATCCTTCCAGCAATGCCAAATGTGCCAAGGTGCACAGTGAAGACCTGGGTGAGATTTGAGTCATGCACCCTACCAAGTCAGCCAAAGGGATACCCCTGTGGCTGAGTCTCCAAGGTGCATGATCTCTCGTAAAGCATAGTGACAGGACCCAACACTGTCCCAATGAAATAAGATACCTTAACAATTTTACATTATTTTCTTTTTGAATTTTGAAAGTAGGAGCCAAGAATGCAATCACAAGATCCGGGCCCCTTTCTGGACCCACCACAATATTAAATATTCTGAATGAGATTATGTGATACAAACTATGGCTGCACTTTTTTATTACATCTTAAAAATAAATACTTATGTTAAAGTATGGGGCAAACAGTTTTCTTTAAGCCTCTACAACTGGAATTCCTTGAAGACTCTCTTGCTTGCAATGTCTTATCCTTTTTCAATTTCATGATGGAAAATTGTTGTTTAGTTTTCTCCTCTTTCAAAAATTAATGCACAAATTCATGTTTAATGTTAAAAGAAAAAAAATGTTAATATTTGGGTTACTGTGAAATATTTGACTACTTGAAAATAAAGAATAATAAAAAAATGAGTAAAAATTGTGAGATAAAAATATTCTAGCTGAACTGAAAAATACATTATTCGGTTGGGTTAAAAATGCAAGCAGATGATCTGAGAATGAGTTGAGAAAGATGCTTTTAGATCTACCAGCTCAGCACAGTGAGGTTAAAATTCAGTCTGTTATGTGAAGTCAGGCATGTCAGGAAGCAAAAAACCGACCCACTCCAGTACAGAGATGTCACTAGAAAATAGGCTGATGTAATCAGACTTTCTTTAACCCATGACACTTAAAAGTGGCAAGTCATTTTGCACTAATCATCGTTACTCTATGAAAATATCTCCTGTACAGTGAAGGCTTTATCATTGTTGAGCGTATGTTAAGCACAGGATGACAAATCAAAAATAACTTAACCTTTGAATGAAGTTTTACCTTGTATCTGTCAGCAATTTTAAATCCACTGAAACATGTAGTTTGTGAAGGGAGATTGGACAGAAGTACAAGGGTCTACGGTCAGACTCCTTCAGGTGGTTCAATCCCTGCATGACATATTTCATCTAATGGCAATGTTTTATTCCAAACATATGGTCAGTTTTATGGGTCATGCTCTGGAACACGATATTAAACATACCGTATTACAGCAAATTCATAAACAGTGGTAGTGAGACATAAAATGAGCTGCACTTGAAGTCTCTTGAAGAATTGAAGGCAACAAGATTCAGTGCATAAAACCCTGGTAGAGTTCTTAAATATCATATTACAGAGGCAGAACACATGAAAATCTTGGAAGCATATAATATAACTATTAGATTAATCTTTGCATTGTTTTTCAATGTAGAAAAGTAATTATGAAATGTACCTTTCTGAATAAAAAGGCTATTACTGCTACCACTAAAACAGTAAGGCGTCACCTCCAACCAACAGTCTGTCAACCTAATTAAGTTTACAGATGACACTTGTGTTACTGTGGTACGGACCATTTTAATTAGCTTTAAGTTATTAAAAGATCGCTAATGTTGTCAGCCACGAGGCTAACATGAATTGTTAATGGTACTAACCATTATGCTAACGCAGGCATCTGTAGTGTATGAGTACTAATATTGAAGCTAGCCAGGCTAAGTTGCTATCCCTACAGTATTTGCTATTTGTTAGTGAAGCGGTGATGGCACCGTACTTTTACCCAAATATGATATTTCTTTGTAGAAGGAAGCCTGTTTATGTTCATAACTGCTAGGTAACACTGCTCCTGGATTTTGCTTTCTGCTTCTCATTGTACGTAGCAGCGCCACCATCTTGGTAGTAGTTCACTCCCAGACCGAGTCATGAAAGATGCCAGACTTTTGTGCAGACTATGGTAGGGTGTCACCAGCATTATAAGGCTTGCTTTAAGATTGGCCCCCGCCATAAAAAAACACACTTGGCTTTACAAGTTTAAAATAATTTTACTTAATTTATTTCCCTACTCAGGTCTTGAGTGACTTTGCTGTGTGCCTTGCAAGGACAAAACACTCTAGGCGTCATATTCTTGTATTTTGGTGTCCTGGACTAAGGGTTCTACTTGACATGTGGTCAACCTCCTGAAGAAAGCCTTGAAGTAAAGAAACATTAACACTTTAATAGTGTTTCCCACAGACCAAGGCAAGGCAAGGCAAGTTTATTTGTAGAGCACAATGCATAAACAAGGCAATTCAAAGTGCTTCACAGTTGCAGAAATTAAGAAAACGGATCAAATGAAAAAAAAAATCAACTTAAAAAATAATTAATTACAATAAAAAGCACGATTGCAAATAAAATACTTTCAATTGTCATATGCACGGGTAAAAATAACTATTTTCTCGTCTAGAGAGGCCAGTGAGCAGGCCGTTACAGTAGTCTACCCTGCTGGAGACAAATGCATGGATATGTTTTTTAGATGGTAAAAAGTGCCAGGTAGCAATGTGTGGTGCTCTCCTGGTTACAGTGAGCAAATTGAGTCTTGCAGAGTTAGTGATCAGGGTATTTGTAAAATGTGTGAAGCGGACGGCATTCAAACACTTTTTCTGAATTACCATGTTAAATATACACCTGCATGTTGATCTCTCATGTTCTTCAAAGTCACCTGCTGAGTCAATTTTAGAGCTACAAAAGCATTTGAATTATTCAGATTGATCTCAATTCTTTAGGTTAAGTTCTTTAAGAGCAGACAATTTAAACACTTTTACCAGAACTCTACCTGATTCTCACTACAATAGATATCTTCCTCAGCAAGTTATAATCTCTCCTTTACTAGTGAAAACCCTGCATCATAATCCCTGCTTCTGGTCTTAGGTCTCCTCCCTGACCTTTGCTCTCTTTATCATTAGGGCTGTGTATCGATTCAGATTTCAAGAATCAATTCGATTCCGATTCTCAAGAGTTAGAATCAGTTATCACAATTTGATCCGATTCGATCCAGTTCAATCTGATCCAGTTCAATATTGATATGGGTCGAAGCTAAAAAAGTTTTTTTTATCTTAACCATATGCCTGTAATTCAATGATGCAACACTGGGTGAGTAACTTTTCACCACGTGAAACTGTATTATCCCTTTCAGACACAAGACTTAAAATGGCTATCTGGACTTTTAATTCTTATTTTAGCTGTAAAAAGGGGCAAACTATGAAAAAAATGATTTTTTTTTTAACTTGAGAATCAATTTGGTTCTATAAGAAATGTTTCAGAATCTATTTTCCGATTTTTATTAGCACTACTTGACGTCAATTAGCAAACATCTTGATGTGACAACTTAAAAAATTTACATAGTTTGAAAAGTTTATTTTTTTTTTTTATTTTGTTGGTTCTGACTGGTTTGCTGGACATGACGCATACTGTGCTGTACTGGCTCCTGTTAGTGATCCACCGCATGCTAGAGTTACTGTGTGTCGTGTCTCACGGTGCGTTCAAAGATAGGTCGGAAAAACACGTTATCACATCTTAATAATGGATTAAACTGCTGTAACAGTTGAAATAAAATGTGGGGGACAAACTGTACAGATACAGGAAGTGAGGGATATATATATCATGCCTCAATTATGTCTGTGTATGAAGGAGAATGATGGGGAGAAAAAAAGCTTTTAATGGGCCATATGATTTTTTTTTCAAAAAACCAGTTTGTCAGGCTTGAAATTAATTCTATTGAGCTTCACCACAGATTGGTCTACTTAATAATGATAAATCTATAATAAATCAGTTGTGTTCACAAATACCTCTTTGAATCATTTTGCTTAATTTATTTCTCTACTTAGGTCTTCAGTGACTTTGCCTTGTGCAAAGGATGCAAGGACAAAAACTCCAGCCATCATCTTCTCCTGGTATCGTGGTGGTGCGGACCAAGGGTTCAAGTTGAGACGTGGTTAGCCTCTTAGGTCAAGCTAGACATCCCCTCCTCTTCCCCTGAAGTGAGGAACTGTCTGAGTCCATCTACTATTGGTGATGAAGAATATTTATTTATTTCAAAAACATAGGATTACTACGATCCATATAAGCAATTTCTCCAGTGTCTCCAAAGCAGTGAGCTGTACCTGATACTGCTCTGGTCAGGCCGTATAAAAACAATTATAATTTCATTTTGCGATTCCATGAGTCTCATCATAATATATAAACAACATTTCTTATTACAGCTTTTAGTGTGGTCACATCTTTCCGCACAAACAACTGGTTGGCACTGGTCCAACGAGGGATTTTCAAAACAAACCTAAGAGCATCATTGTATGCTACTTGTAACTTGTGAAATGTAGCTTTTGTGTAGCAACACTACAGGTGGGCAGTGTAGAGCGGTGTGCAGTAGACTTTAAACAAGGCTATTTTTACGTTTTCTGAACACATTCCAAATTTCCGTGCCAGCATATTTGCTTGTGCATACAATTTACAGTACTGCCTCTGGATGTCATCAACATCAGAGAGGTCACTCCTGATGATGTGAATGAGATACTTCACTTTTTCCACAACCGCCAGTTCCCCTCCTAACAAGTGAAACATTGGGAATACAGCCTTACGCTGCTCTCTAGTCCTCATAATCATCACAACAGTCTTTTTCGGATTAAACTTGATGTCATATTGTTACCATATTCAGTACACACATCAAGCAATTGCTGAAGTCCTGCAGAGTAGGGTGACATGATGACCAGGTCATCAGCATAAAGTAGATGGTTTAATACTCTTTTCCCCCATCATGCGACCCATCTTACAATTTTTTAATGTTTGGGAGAGATCATCCATATAAAGGTTAAAAAGCATGGGTGACAGGATCCCACCCTGCCCACACCATTAGTCACAGGAAAAGAACTTGTTGTCGCACTACCCCACCTAACCAGCATTGTTTGATGTGTGTACCAAAAACCTAGAATCCGGTTTAGGTAGGGAGGAACCCCTCGCTGTTACAGCTTTTCAAACAGTTTGCCGTGATTGATGAGATCAAACGCTTTGGAGGCATCCAAGAAGCACGGAAACATTGTGGAGTGCTGCCCTCTGTATTTCCTCACAGCCTCTTTCATGGCATAGATGCAAATATCAGTTCCGTGCTGACTTTTAAAAATAAACTGCTCATCAGTGGTAACAACATATATCCGAAATCTATCCAGGAGTACAATTTCAAAAACCTTTGATATGACACAAGCCAATGCAATTGGCCTGTAATTGTCCATACTGGAGATTTCCCTGTTTTATCCTTCACTACAGGTACAAGTACAACAGACAACATAGAGCTGGGCAATATACCATGCATTAACATTGCAGTAAAACATAAAGCAAGTAATACCACAACTCTATGACTGGCAAATTTTAAATGCTCCGCTCCGATTTGATCCAAGCCACAAGCTTTAACCAATTAATAGTTTCCTGATGGCTTTAGTTACCTCCTCAGTAGTGACACTCACATTGTCGAGGGAGACATCACTAATACTGAAGTTTTTACTTTTACTACTTACACAATTGAATAAATCACTGTAATGCTTTCTCAACAGCTCCAGAACATTATCAGGCCCTGTAACTCCTTCAACACTAGAGGGCAGAGGGACTTTGACAGCATTCATAACCTGAACTTATTTCCAAAAGTCTTATTTGCAAAGGTTTTCGCACTAAAGAGTCGGCCCTCAGGTGAAACTTACTTAGTCATGCATGAAGACTCACAAGTGAAACCAAATACTGTGTTGTGTTTGTATGTATGCGCAGTCATTGGTTTCTGGTGTGGTGCTGTGTCCTGGTGTTGTGGATCAAGAGATAAAAATTCAGACGTAGTCAGCCTTCTGAAGAAAGTGGGGATCTCCCTACTTCAGTCTTCAGTTACTTTGTTGTGTCTTGCAAGGACAAAAACTCTAGCCTTCATCTTCTCCAGGTGTTGTGGTCAGCCTCCTGAAGTAAGCGTGAACAAGCATGGAGTGAGAAGGAAACATCAAATATGGATTGGCCTGCAAAATCTGTAAATTTACGACCTCTATTAAAGATGAGTTGTTGAAACATAAGTTACATCATATCCCAGGTGTGCAACCTCTGCCATGCCCTTTCATTGATTGTTTTTGTTCATTTATAAAATGGGGTAGCCTGAAATCACATATATACAGACCAAGGTTGGACTTATGAACAACTTAGTATGGGGAAAACAGGAAAATTCCCTTATATGGATCTCTTTCAGGGATAATCTTTTTTATTAAGTTCAAGTTATTTAGAAATGTATTTTATTATGACCAAAAAGCTACTTCATCAAATTCAAAATATTGCTTTGAATTAATGCAATTCTGCCAGCATTTGTCTTATATTAAAAACTCTAGTTTAAACTATTAACATATTTTTTGTTGTTGACCCAATATTTTATTGTGTGGAACGCACCTTGGCTTCTCATGTGGAGAAAAGTTACACACCTTGGTTTGCTTATTATATTGCTTATTGCTTATTACTTTCTTGTCACAGCAACCTGACCTTGATCTGAATACTGCAGATTTAGTTTGAATTAACAATTTTTGTCAAAAGTGGTCATGTACCACCATTGTGAATTAAACCATAAGCGACTTTTTAAATCCCTGGGTAGGGTCTCAGTTTGTTGGGTCTCCAAGCTCTCAGACATTTCTCCTGGACTCGTCCGCCTCATTGGATTATTCGCTATTTAAATATTCACTGTGAATTCAATTCGAGCTAGAAGCCTCGCAATGATTATTTTCACCTTGGGTGGGCATTGTGGTATTCATCAATGCCTGAGTTCAGCATCACAAAAACTATGTGATCAAACAATCATGTAATGCAACTTTCAGCTGTTTTGCGCTTGCTTTTTCCCTTTCTTTTTACATATTTATCAAGTTCAGCCTTGAAAATGAATATAACCACCATGAACCATAAGCCTAAGTGCAACTGAAAGTGTAAAAATGATTCATAACATAACAATCTTACTGGGTCAAAGCAGCAGAGTGCTAGTAATGGGTGGAATGTAGTATCCCTCGAACACAATACCAAACCAAAGTATAATTTCTAAATTGTTGGAATATCTCTGTCTCGGCTAAAGCCTCTTCTTAAGTCTCCCAGCATAACTTCTGGAGTAAAAGTTGTAATCTCTGGCAAAGCTGAAAACTAACCAGTCCTGAAGGTGGTGAAAATTAAAGTCATTCCATATCTTTTACCACCATCTAGTGGTTGCTGTGCATAAAATGTAGGCTACTTTAGTGAGGACAAAAACTCACCAATACTGTGAGATGCCCATCCAAAGACCTAGTACCCCAGTAACAAGTCACCTTCATTTCAAAAGGAACAACAACAAAACAAACCACAATTATTGTTCTGTTATGCTTGAAGGGTAGTGTGGAAATGTGATTAGAAAATTTAGAAAAACCTTAGGAAATATGTCTAGCAACTTAACAGAAAGAGGAAAAACGCCCAGCAGTAATCCAAGCCATTAAACAGGTCTGTTTAGGCTCCCATGTCTCTAAAGGAATCTACGGATACACAGTGAATCGGTGAAATTATTAATAAAACTAGTAAGGCCCCTTAAACTTTTTTTCATTTGGTCATGGGTTTTTATGCAGTATAGACAAAAGTGTGAGGTGGTAGGAAAATAATACTAATCCCTAATCTAAACCCTAAATATTGTATCGAAATGTTAAATCTAAATGTTAAATCTAAATGTTAAATCTAAATGTTAAACTAAAATGTTAAATGTCACACCTAAATGTTAAATCTAAATCTAAATGTTAAATATAAATGTTAAATCTAAATTTTTAGCCTAAATGTTAAACCTAAATGGTAAATCTAAATCTAAATGTTAAATCTAAATGTTAAATCTGAATCTCAATGTTAAATGTTAAATCTAAATCTCAATGTTAAATGGTAAATCTAAATCTCAATGTTAAATCTAATTCTCAATGTTAAATGTTAAATCTAAATGTTAAATGTTAAATCTAAACCTAAATGTTAAATCTAAACCTAAATGTTAAATCTAAATGTAAAATGGTAAATGCTAAACCTAAATGTTAAATCTAAATCTAAAAGTTAAAATCTAAACCTAAATGTTAAATCCAGAGCCGTCTAAGAAGGACACTCCCATTAAACTATAGAAAGAATGGAATGCGGAAGTCACGTGGTTCATGCAGCTGCGAATGGGGAGCCTAAGTCTCCTCCCCTTCCAGTCGGCCCATGGGGCCCCAAACCAAAAAGAATAATGAATGGAAGTCAATGGAGCGATAAAAGTTATTTTCTGGTCCGCTTTGTCTTACGTCCTGAATCACACATATGTTGTACTTTGATTTAAATGATAACTAACGATGTACGCTTCAACTGTGTTTTTCCAGTGATTTGGGACCCAGTTGATTGTGCCTCTAGCCAGAAACTTGTAAAAATAGTTAATTGATTAAAAACTATAATTAAATAAAACTGTTTCAGTTAAATGTATCTTAAAGGGTAATGAAGTGTATACTAATTATGCAAAAACAAGAAACTACCAAACATTTTATTTTATTATAAATGTAAAACAAGCTTCAGTGAAGAAGTCCTTTTACTACCATTCTACTTTATGACAAAATTTGTACAATGCTGAAATGTGCTAAAGTCTTAATGACAGTTCATCCTTGGTATCATTAACAGTAGCTCCCTTTGATTGTATTTTAAACCCTGCTGGGAGATGTTGGATTTATTCTTGGGTGTCTTCACACAGCCTGAACCTGGGATGCTGCCTGGTGTTGTGGATCTCTGGTGCTGCAGGTCTGGTCCTGTGCAGCCATGTCCACTGCTTTCACTGCTGTCCTTCAGCCTGGCATGGAGAGCAGACAGGTCTGATCTCAGGAGGAACAAGACCAGGAAGAGGAGCCTAAGGTTGCCAGCTATGGGAATGAAAATCAGGATTATTTGTTTGGTTGATCTTAGAGAGAGGTCCAGAGGCAGCACTGAAGACTGAGTCCAGGAAACAACGCAGTTGAACCTTGAAAAAGAGCACAATGAGTTCTCAGGCAGAAATAATCTGGAAATAACCTCTATGACAGTCAAACATTTTCTATCAGGGCTCAGCATGCCTTACTATTCCCCTAATTAAATTGTAAATGTCCAGATAGTTTACAAAAGACAATTATTATTATTATTATTATTATTATTATTATTATTATTAAATAATTCATTTTTATGCTAACAGTGTGATCATATTTTTAAAAATTGAGAAAGGAAGAAACACAACACAGTTATGTTATTAATAATTCTTAATTTATTGTACTCTCTACTCAATCATATGATTGCAAATGATAATCTTATAAAACAAGTGCAAATGAAACGTTCTACAATACATATCAACGTTGCAAAGGTTTTGCTGCTCAAGGACTCAAGTATCAAATATCTTGATTCAGCTCTTATTACTTTTGGAGGACATAAGAAACCAACATAGTTTGTTTAACCTGTTTGTCATGCTTCAGCAGGTCGTTGTAGTCAGACTTACGTGAAAAACGTAAAATAATTACTCATCTTCATTATCACATTTTTAAAAAACACACGTGATCCTAGTAAGTCCTGTTCTCCTCCGACGGTGCCCTACCTTCACTCTGTGCCCAGCGCTCCTTGGTCTAGCAGTACCCAGGTCTTTCATACCTGGGTTCAGAAGATATAAAAAATATATATTTCTATTCCCATAAATGACACTCCAAAGCCCTAACAATTCAACCTCAAAACAAGTCTTCTGGATGCAACTCACAAAAAAATTATTTTGTTTTTTCTGTTTTTTGGGTTTTTTTTTAGATTGCAGATTTTTTTAATAAAACCTGGTATTAAAGTGCCTAAATAAATAAAAACCCAACCAAATCCCTGACGATTCAACCCTATAACAAGTCTGAATATAACTCCCTCTTTGTTTTTTAGAGTGCAGATTATTTTTTTATATATTTTTTTATTTTTATTTTACAAAACCTGGCTTTAAACTGCTTAAATATCAAAAAACAGAAAAATATGCTCTTATGTTTTAAGAGGACTGAAGTTAAGGATGGGATTTGTGGGGAAAAAATAAGAATAATGAAATATTATATTTTATTTACATCCTTTTGTTCATGGACATTTTTTGTGCAGAGGATCCCAAGTGTAGCATTTATTTGAGGGACTATGAAGGGTTAAAAAAATCACAAATAAAATCAGTAAACTATATTAATTTATAGCCTATTTTAAACAGTGCTGAATATTCTGCTCACATTTAGTAAGCTTCAGCTAAACTACAGTGAGATCATTAACACACTTAATTAACTAAACTGGCTACATTAAATATCACCGTCGACTTATTTTGGCACAGAACAAGTCAGTTAACGCTTCACAATGCTGAAAATATTGTAATTTAATCAATTTACCAGAGAAGAAAAACTGAGCATGCGCGCAGTTACGAGCACGATCACACAGCGTTCGTGATGATTGACAGCCCTTGGCATCACTTGATTGGTTCAGGTGGATGGAACCGTGGCTTTTGAGCCATAGCTGAGATACGGGAAGGCGGGACTTACCCGAAATGTTATAATTCATAAAATGACTTATTTTATATCCAAATTTAAGGCCAGGAGGTCAATTTAATACAATTCTTAAAATGTGTTATTCATTTAGAAATCCAGACTATTACTTTAATGTGTAATTGCTCATCTAAGAAGAACAGCTATGCAGCAGACCTCTGAACTACCAGAGCAACACTTTGATTTCCAACATGGCCGCTGGGTCTTTCCAGGCGGGAGAGATAGGGTGGTTCTCAATCAGTGGCTCCACCAGAAATTTTTCATGGGGGTGGCCAGATGGGGCCTCTTAAAATTTTGGGGTGGCACACCAAAACCATAAACCATAATTTCAGATTTGTATTCTACTGTTATAGTAAACCAGCCCGTAGAATACTATCATAAAGACTTAAGGAAACTCCTACTGATATTCTTTGGTTTATTGTGTTATATTAAATGTTACTAATAATATATATAATAATAATGTGCATAGACTAATAACACACTACAGTTAACATTTATAGTTGTACAACAATTCTGTTTGGTTTTTTCAATTATATTTGGCATAAGTTCAGAGCTGGCATAAGGGACCTAAGCACTTCCTTAGGGCCCCCCAAACCCATCCGGGGCCCCCCGTAAATGCTGAAATGGAACAGACTACAGATGTTACAATTTATGAAAATGTGAATATTGCTCCATTTGATTTAATTTTGTTTCAGTGTAGATTATTTAAAAAAAAATGCCAATTGTTTAAATGTTTTTGTATTAACTAGGATAGTTTCTTTGTAACTAATTTTATAATTTTTTTAATGAATATTCTATTTGTATTTTAAAAATGGAGCAAAAATATTTAAATTAAAGACATTTAAACCAATAAAAATGTATATACTCTACTAATTAACTTTTTAATTACATTTAAATATTTGAATTAAATTAAAACAAAATTTAAAATAACATTTAATATTCATTTTTTGATTGTTGTTACCAATGTTACAATCGATGCTTTAGTTTAACCTTTCTATTTTGTCTGACCTTCAGATTGTCCAGATAATATTAACCTCTGATTTTTAGGATCACCCAAATAGACTCCGCCTACTTTTCCAGATTAGACCAAATCTTTATAGAAATGCAGTTATTGTGGGTAGTGGTCTTAACAGAAAGGGGGCACCTTTGAGTCAAAATCTGCTTAAGGCCCCATAAGACTTTGAGCCAGCTCTGCATAAGGTGTACGTTTATTGTAAACAAAACAGTTACTGGGGAAAAGCAGATACCAACAACTATAATTAACTCTCTATTCACTAATTCACTAGCAAGGACCACGTTACGGATGAGAATTTTAACAGTTTATTGAGGGGGTGGAGAATTGAATGGTCTGAGGAGGGGCATCGTCGGAGACCCAAGGGAAGACTCAGTGTGGGGGTGCAGTCTTGGAGAAATCGTCTTTCCGAGCCTGCTCAAGACCCCCCTCAGACAAAGCCTATACGATGTACATGACGCCGAGAAAGTCACCTCAAGGCCCTTTACGACAAAAGTCATTGCAATCCAATCAGTTAAAAGTTTGTCTAAGTAAGGAATCCCAGCAGATTGCTGAGTCGTCAACATGGGGTTGAGCAATTCCTCAGCAATCCCTCGTACTGAGAAAGCATGTAGCGACTGTGGAGAGGAAAAACTCCCCTTTAACAGGAAGAAACCTCTGGCAGAACCTGGCTCAGAACAAGCGGTCATCTGCAGTGACCGTCTGGGGGTCTGGGAAGACAGAAGAGAGAGCATGGAGGATTCTTTGTTCACCCGGAGCATTTGGACCGATCCCCCCCACATAGCATTGTAGTTGAGCAGAATACCAGACCGGATGGAGCTTCGTTCTCCAACAGTCCGAGCCCACGACGGAACATCTGCGGTAACGGCTTGGAACCTAAAAGAGAGGTTAGAAGAGGCGGTACAGGAGTGAACAGGAGCACGGAACGTGGAGGGTGTGTCCGATGGACGCTGCTAAGACAGGGGGAAGGGTCGAAGGGGTGGGTCGGCAGGTACCCAGAAGAGAAGAAGCAGAGTAAAAGCGGCTTGGCAGGTACCCGGAGGAGAAAAAGCGGGTCGGCAGGTAACGGGAAGAGAAAAAGCGGGTCGGCAGGTACCCGGAAGAGAAAAGTGGGTCGGCAAAACCCTGCAAAGAGCGGCGACGGGTCGGCAGTTACCCGAAAGAGAAAAGCTGGTCCGCAGGAACCTAGAGGGAGGGGAAGGGAGGGGCAAAACGAAGAGAGGCAAACGAGGGATGAAGGGCAAGCAGAGTTTATAAGTGTAGCGTGATGTGATTAGAGATGTAGAGCAGGTGCGGGGTACGGGATGAATTGGATTAAGACGGACTAGGATGTATGAAGCGGATCTGAAACGTGGTCCCCGCTCACAAACCTAAGTCAACATGTTGACTCCATTTTATTATAATCACAATTGAAGGAGGCTGAGAGAGGCAAAATCAATTATTCTGATGGAATAATATTAATAATAAGCCCCTCTCGTAATTATCCATTATAGCTGTAATAATGGCCTATAATTATCTCTATTCAGACTAATAAAACTCAACTACTAAAAAAACGTGCATTTCTTGCTCAGTCACAGTAATTTACACAAATAGTCAGATTAAAAATCAGATCGGAATAAAAATGTAAACACGGCATTCAGATAACTCTGAACCGATTGCAGTCATTTGGATCAAAATTTAAATCCGATTGAGATGGGTGGGTTATGCCGATAGTTAATCCAATCGCTGTGCATGTAAACCCTTTTTCTGAATGTGGGTCATTACTGCGCATGTCTAAGTCATCATATATGTACAATACATCTGCCTAAAAAAAATAAAGGGATTCTGTTTATAATTTGTCTACATAAGGCTTGTAGATATAAAACTGGGACCAGAAAAAAAGAAAAGCATGGTCTGAAGAACAGTGTATTGCTCCAGTTCTGCACGGTTCTGCACATGTCAAAATTATTTGTTTTGATCAGACGTCTGTAATAAACAATTAATGGCCCATGTACACAGTCAAATTCTATTCCGAACCGTGTTTAGATTAAAGACATTTTGCACGTGAGAACGTAGCAACTGAATGAGGAGAGTCTGTGATGGTCAATTTTCAAGTCTTGCCACAATTTAGTTTTAAAGTGAATTTAGGTTTGGACGTTGATTAGGCCATTTCAACGCATGAAGATACTTTGATCTAAACTGTTCAATAGTAGCTCTGCCTGTATGTTCAGGGTAATGTGTAGAAGGGCGAGCCTTCACACAGTCTCAGGTTTTTAATATAATCTTGTAGGATTCCTATGTATTTAACTCCATACACCTTCCCACCATCTCTGATTAGCTTCCCTGCACTGCTAAGGAAAAGCATCTCCACAGAATGAGGCTGCCACCACTATGTTTCACCATTATTTGTGCTCTACACACAGAGCATATTTGCATGTAATCCAAAAAGGTCAAAATTTTGTCATCTATCCAATAATTTCATATGGCTTTCTTCTTGCAAGTATTTTATAAAGGGCAGGTGTGTGGTGTGAAGGGGTCACCTTCACCAAATCTTTTCCATATCAGACCATTCTTTAAAAACTGGGAAATGATCATCATCTGGACAGATTGCAATTCATACCCTTGACCACATGATGCAAATATGCAGATATTTTCAACTTTACACACAGAGTAGAGGTAACTGAATCGATCAAAAATAGTGCAGGCCTCACAACCTCAACTCAAGGCTACTTTTTTAGGGGAAAACTGGAAAAACTCCAGGAAGAGATAACGCTTAAAAGACGTCTCCAACTGATAAACACCTTAACAGATGAAACACGAGAATCAATCAAAGAAAACATTTAGCATTTGATTAAAAACAACAATTTAGGAAAAGCATAAAAATAAAACTTATTAACATTACTCTAAAGGCATCTCTCCACCGGTACGATTCGACTCGGATCGACTCTGCCACAGTACCGTTTACTCTCCACCAGCAGAAGTTTGGCTGAGCCGCTCCGAGCCCATACTATTTTGGTGGTTCCATCCGTGCTGAACTGGTACTGAAAAGTGACATCAGAGGACTGTCGTTCACTGATTGGCTGGAGGGCGGAGTCACTGGAGAGTAACTTTACAGCGTCTTTTAACAACAAACCGACCGCCATTTTGAAACCTCGCTACAGCGAGTGGATGTTTAGTGTTTGCTGAAGAACAATGACAATGTTAAAAAGGAGTGGTGTGATCCAAACGGAGTTTCAGCATTTCTGAGTTTGTTGGCTGAAGAAAAGATTCAGTGTGAGCTGGATGGAGCTGCTCGGTGTGAGAGGGTTATGAAGGAGGACTCGGAGCTGACCGTGGTGCAGAGCTGATGGCTCTCACCTGCAGGCCGAAACAGAGAACGCCGAAGTCCTGAACTCGCTGTCTCATACTCTCGGTAAGAAGCAAATTTCATGCCGCTTGTATATTTTATTCACAATATTAACCTATTCAGCTGCATATTATCTTCAGTATGACAGTTCTTTTTATTATCGGTTATCCAAATTAGTTCTGATGCCGTGTTTTGTTTTTACCTACTTACATTTTCTGAAGCACAGTGAGACATTTGTTTCTATTCCTTAATTTTAATTCTTAGTGTATGCTTTAAACACACTGTAAGCATAGTACTTAAAAAAAATATCTGCGATCCGTTGCAGCGGGATCATCACCTTCTTCTGATGGAGCAGAAGCAGGAAAGAAGCTTACGGAGGGTGGAGATGACACGATGCATTCAATCTGCCTTCAATCAAACCTTCCTGGGATGCTGCAGACTAAACCATGACCCACAGACATGTGCAACTGGACTTGTTTCTGAACTTTTTCTATACCTGTCCAATAAAAATGTCCAAGCTACACGCTTGAATTTTCATTTGCAGATCCATTTTATCTAATTATGTCTGGCATCAGGGTTCAGCAACATTTTATTAATCTGATAGTAACATTTGCTCTGGCTGTTAAAAGTAAAAAAGCCTTGCGCTGCTAAATAAGTAAACTACATACATTTGAAAGCTGCTGAAAAGCCTAAGCCTACTCAAAGATGGGATATCTGTAAAACACATTGTAGTGGTGATGATTTAAAAAAACTGAAAACATTTTCAAAGCACACAGTTTTACTACAAAACATACAGTTGTGGTTTGTAATTCATAGAATTCGTAGCATGTATATGGCAACTCTTTTCTTTAAGGGGACACAGAGGCGAAAAGCGGCGTCGCTCCAGCGCTGGGCGTAGTTTGCTTCACATGTAGATGACTTTGTTCCGACATCCTGAAGTTCTGCTGCCACTGAGCTTCGGTGAAACCCAGAAGATCGTCGAATTACTGCAAGACCCAGTTAACCACCCAAACCGACGGTCGGCTGCGACAACTTCCCAGAGCAGTCATCTGAAACACGCACACACAGAATACTTATTAATAAAGCCAACTTGTTAACATAGGATTTTACGCTGGGCTTTAGTGAATAAATAAATACCAGGCGCGTATTTATCGCCCACCACATCGGCTTACCCTCACAAGCTGCTGGGGTCCTGTTGCGCCATTCTCCTGCTTCTCACACTCGTTTGTACTACTCCGCCGTGTTTTTCCTTGCAGTGTGCAGCTTTTCCGGGGTCTTTATTCTTCGAAGAGAGAGGCTTGGTCTTCGACGTGGAACTACAGAAATCCACAAACTGAGCAAAAAGCTCAGGATCGCTAGTGAGGTCGCCATTGTTCTTCTTTTTCTCTGAGCCTTTTTTTACTTCCCGCTACGTACTCTGGGGCCGCCCACCATATGACGGACCCAATAACTAGACGCTCTGGTTTGTTGCAACTGTGAAGCAACACTTGACGAGTTGGGCCGTGTCGAGTCGCGTTACCGATAGTACCAGTACAGTACGGCTCGGCAAAAGGTACTAGTGGAGAGATGCCTAAAGGTAGCTCTAAACAGTAGAGTTTTAATCTTTGATTTAAAAGAGCCTAATTATCCAGCAGCTTAGCAGTCGTCTGGAAGTTTGTTCAAGATTTGTGGAGCATAGAAACTGAAAGCTGCTTCTCCATGTTTGGTTCTAATTTTAGGGATGTTTTAGTAAACTAGTGTTGGAGGCCCTGAGTAGTCTGCTGGGTTGGTATAGTGATAACAGGTCTTCAACATACTTTGGTGCTAAGCCATTTAGTGATTTATAAACTAGTAGGACTATTTTAAAGTCTATTATCTGAACAACAGGGAACCAGTGTAAGGACTATAATTGTAAGAAATGGAGTTATGTGCTATGCTTTCCTGGTTCTAGTGAGCACGTGCTCAGCAGCGTTCTGGATCAGCTGCAGCTGTCTGATTGACTTTTTAGGTAGACCTGTGAGTATTCTGTTATAGTAATTAATCTGACCAAAGATGAACGGATGGAGGAGTTTCTCAAGGTTCTGTTCCGACATTAGTCCTTTAATCCTAGAAATATTCTTCAGTTGATAGAAGGCTGACCTTTACGTGATCCTGGAGGTTCAGGTCTGAGTCCATTATTACACCTAGATCATGCGCCTGATCAGTTGTTTCTAGTTTTATCATCACAAGCTGTGTGCTGACTCTGGATCGTTCCTCTTTAGGTCCAAAGATAATTGCTTCAGTTTTGTTTTTGTTTAGCTGGAGAAAGTTACGGGACATCCAGCTATTGATTTGTTCAATGCATTTATTTAGGGTTTGGATGGAATCAAAGTCATCTGGTGACATTTTGATGTACAGCGGAGTGTAATCTGCATAGTTATGGTAGCTAATGTTGTTGGCTGTTATAATCTGGGTTAGTGGGAGCATGTAGATATTGAATAGAAGGGGTCCCAGGATGGAGCCCTGGGGAACCCCATGTCTGATTTCTGTTTGTTCTGATGAGAATTACCTAGTGACACAAACAAATTTCCTGTGCTTGAGGTAAGACTCAAACCATTAAAGTGCTGTACCAGAAAGGCCGACCCAGCTCTCAAATCGTTCCAGTAATATTTTATGATTAACAGTTTAAAATGCTGCACTAAGGTACAACAGAACCAGCATTGTGGTTCTGTCACAATCTGTATTTATGCAGATGTCAATGAAATTGTTGACGAGGGCAGTCTCAGTGCTGTGATTAGTACCGAAACCAGACTGAAAATTATCAAAGCAGTCGTTCGTTGTTAGAAATCTATTCAATTGTTGAAACACAGTTTGAGAGATTAGAGATTGGCCTGTAGTTCTGCAATAATGTGTTTTCCAGGTTTTTGTTCTGTAATAGGGGTTTGATAACTGCTGTTTTCAGGGCCTGGGGGAAGACACCTGACAGGAGGGAAGAGTTGACTATTTGAATCAGATTAAACTTAATGACAGGGGGAACTTTCTTTAAAAAAGCTGTGGGTAAGATATATAGACAGCCAGAGGAGGATCTTATTTTTTGAATAATTTCATCAAGGTGCGTTTGATTTAGTTTTTTGAATTCACACATTTTTTCTACATTGTTTTTACATGGGGAGTACAGTGGAGGCGGGTTTGGTGCTGCTTTATAGATTGATCTTTCAATTTTCAGGATCTTTTCAGTAAAAAAGTAGGCAAATTCATTGCAGGCCCTGGTGGAGCTGCTGTCATTGGAGGATTAGGTAGTCTTTCAACTGTTGTTAATAAAGTCTGAGCATTTTTAATGTTTCTGTTAATGATTTCAGAAAATAATGATTCTTTTGCAGCTTTGAAAGTAAAGTTATATTTGTTCAGCCTGTTCTTTTAGGTCTCATAGTGAACC
Source organism: Apricaphanius iberus (assembly GCA_028564705.1). Taxonomy (NCBI): domain Eukaryota; kingdom Metazoa; phylum Chordata; class Actinopteri; order Cyprinodontiformes; family Aphaniidae; genus Apricaphanius; species Apricaphanius iberus. The sequence goes on from JAPXFQ010002024.1 coordinate 134,453, forward strand.
TGGAGTCGGGTTTTCCTCAATTTTTTTCTCAGCTCATCGACATTCACCTTTTTCACAACATACCAGACGATTGCTAGTCCATGGAGACTTCTTCCTAACTAAGACTACTTTAGTCGGAGGAGTGATATCAATGATGTCTGAAACTTTAGAGAGAAAGTTACCTACCAGCTTGTGTACTGAATATGTGTTAGATGATGAGTTGGATGGGGGTGGGGCAGAGCAGTAAAATTTGTTTAAAGATTTTAGCTGAACCCCCCCTTTTTTTTTTTTTTTTACAACAATCACAATTTGATTGGATAGTTTAGCTGGGATCATGCTTTCAAAGAAAATGCAAAAATGGTCAGACAACGCAATGTCAATTTTTAAACCTTTGCTAATAATTAAGTCTAAAGTGTGTCCTTGTTTGTGTGTCATAGAGTATCACAGAGTAAATTCTTTGGTTTGTCTGTCTTGGGGGTTGTCAGTATGAATGTTGAAGTCCCCCACAAAAATCAGTTGGTCATGTTTGATACGTATTACAGAGAGAGGGTCGCTGACGTCATTAAAGAAATATGAGTTGGGTTTTGGAGGTGTGTACAAGTTTATGACTAAGACCTTATTTGGCTCGTAAATCTTTGAAGATAGGTATTCAAAACAGTAAAATTTACCCTGAAATAGCTTTTCCAGTTCAGTGGGTTGAGAAAGATTGTGCTTAATCCACCCCCTCCCCTATGTTCCCCCTCCTTCTTGTTTTCAGTTAAATAGTTGTAGTTTGGAGGAGCAGTTTCTAGCAATGTAGATGTTTCAGTATTTACGTTTAACCAGGTTGCACATCAAAACAGAGCGTGTAAATTATGTTCAGTAATAAAATCAATGATAAGGAAAGACTTTCTTGACAAACATTTGATCTTTAATGATGCCATATTAAGAGATTTGTTGGTAGTTTTTCAATTCTTCTGACAGATGATATTTTTTTGATTTTATTTAATGTGCCAGGATTTGATTTTAGAAGTTCTTATTTTTATGATCACAGGAATTTTACTTTCCAGGTAACCAGACAAGTCCTGGTGGGTGAGGTGTCTGGAGTTAGTGTCTGGAAACATTTGACGTCAGACATCTTTCATTACCAGTGGTGGGAGGGGAGAATCAGTTTAAGCAGACTTCTGATTTATTGAGAGTCTCTGAGTTAGTTGAGTACCCTTCATAATCTGTTCCTTAAGTTTCTGGGAAAAATCCAGCTCTGACACAAGAGAGATAAAGTCTGCTGAATTCATCCCTCTGTTTGAAGCTGCAATTAGTCTCTTTGTGAGCGGGGAGTGTATGTTGCTTGAAGCTGTCTGATTTTGCAGTCTCTACATTATCAGCGGGCTGCAGGGAGCTTGAGGCGCCGTTCTTGGGGACGAGGTCAGATTGTTTTGGGAAACTCTGTGCTGTGTTATTGTTAAAATGGAAGAAGATATTAACAGCCACCAGTTTAATTCCAGCTCTGAGATAGTGCTGATTTTCCTTGAATAAATGGGTTGCAGAGCCGAACATTTTAAAGTTGTGATATAGGTAAAGGAGTTTTCCAGGCATTTTGTTTTCAACAGTGTTGGGAGTAATGCATTACAAAAGTAATGAGTTACAGGAATATATTACTTTTTTCAGTAACTGAGTAGTGTAATGCATTACTTACAAAATATACAGCAATATATTACGAGTTACAATTTCAGTAACTCAAGTTACAAATGCATTTTAAATCGTTTTTTCTGGCCATTTATTGCAACAGACCAAATCAAGTTGGACACCATAGAACGAGATCAACTTCCTGTTGCTCAAAACTAAAACATCAAAGAATCAGGACGGCTGAGGAAAAGATCGACTGTACATTTAAACAGCGGCATTATTCACACTGTTTTCCTAACCATCTGTTGTAAGACTTCAGACATCGGAGTCTCATTTTTGTCAACCATCTTTGTGATGAGCACTTTCAGCACCTTCTTTTGATTAGATTTAACAAACTTTACCATGAAATAGAAGGCATGCAAAGGAACTTGAGACTTAATTTTAATAAAATAGTCCTAAAAATACAGTATTTGTTGTGTGACGCTTGTGTAAAATGTAAATTGATAAGTTAGGGTGCTTGAAAGTCGTGTTAGATATTTAAAATATTTGAATGCTGCTTTGAATGTAGTTAATGTAGTCTAATGCTTTCAAAATGAAAAAGAAATCCCACTTTCACTCTGCAAACCTACCAAGACATGGCCTTCCACCTTAACCGTTAGCTCTGGAGGAGCTGCAGAGGAAACGTTGACCTTTAGCAATATATACCAGAGGTAATGCTAGAAAGTTCATGTCTGTAATTTTGACTGATGGGATCAAAAAATATAGTCATAATAAATTTTTCCCCATCAATTTTTAAAATGATAGTCAATTCACTATTACAACAAAAGTCATTTCAGTACAATTATGGAAACATTCCAATCAGTTAAGTTTTCTATGTAAGGAATCCCAGCAGATTGCGTTGAGTCATCAACTTGAGGTTGGGCATGGATCATGCTGACTCCAACCACAGCAATTCATCAGCAATCCCTCATACTGAGCAATCATGTAGTTAGAGTGGAGAGGAAAAACTCCCCTTTAACAGGAAGAAACCTCTGGCAGAACCTGGCTCAGTACAAGCGGTCATCTGCCACAACCGTCTGAGAAGACAGAGAAGAGACAGCATGGAGGATGCTTGGTCACTTGGAGCATCATCTGGACCCATGTTCCCCATTCAGCAGGGGGCATTATAGTTGAGCAGGATACCAGACCATGTGGAGTTTCTATGGGGAGAAAAACACTGACAGAAAACTGGGTTAACGATCGCAATAACAGCAGAAAAAAAATATAGCTGGAGAGTTTTAGAAGAAAAGTAGAAGAGAGAAGAAAAGTGGTCAGTCTGTCCTCCAACAGTCTAAACCTATAGCAGTATAACTACAAAAATAGCTCAGGATAACCTAAGCCATTCTAACTACAAGCTTTATCAAAAAGGAAGGTTTTAAGCCTAGTCCTGAAAATAGACAGAGTATCTGCCTCACAGACTAAAACCGGGATCTGGTTCCACAGGAGAGGAGCCTGATAACTAAAAGATCTGCCTCCCTTTCTACTTTTAGAAATCCTAGGAACTACCAGTAGACTTGCATTCTGAGAAAGAAGTGTTCTGTTAAGAACATATGGAACAATCAGATCTCTAATGTATGATGGAGCTTGATTATTAAGGGCTTTATATGCAAGGAGGAGGGTCTTAAACTGTATTGTTGCTGTTTAGATGCTCACTATTAGCAACTATTTTTTCAGGAATTTTGCATAGGAAAGGAAAATTAGATATAGTTCTGTAGTTAGCCAAGTCATCTTGATCCAGGGAGGGTTTCTTAAGTAAAGGTTTAAATACAGCAACCTTAAATTCCTGAGGCACACACCCATTTATTAAAGATAGATTCATCATGCGTAGAATAGGGCCAATAACCAGAGGGAACACTTCCTTAAATAATTTGGTTGGTATTGGGTCTAACATACAAGTTTAGATTAAGCTAATATTTGTGATAATTCCGAAAGTTCAACTGAATCAAAATGGTACAGACAAAGACATGGTTCTTCAGTTCTCTCTGATACTGCCTCATTTACTGAAAGATAGCTAATCATATATGAGAGAATGCCAGTGATTTTATTTTTAATAGAATTTCTTTTACTTATGAAGAATCCCATAAAGTCATCTATATTGAGAGAAGGGGGAATATTTGGCTCAACAGAGCTATGACTCTGTGTAAGTTTGGCAACTGTACTAAAATGAAACCTAGGATTGTTTTTGTTTACCTCTATTAATGACGAGACATATGCTGTTCTAGCTTGTCGAAGGGTGTTTTTATAAAGCTGTTGACCATTTTTCCATGTTAGATAGGAATTCCTAGTATTCTGCTTTAAAGTACGCAACTCTGCATTAAACCTTTTTAAATGAGGCTACACTGCCTTGCGCAAAACACAGTGAGGAAGTAACACTTTGAACCAGACCATCAATTTCTGAAGGGTTAGTGTTGGAATTACTTTGGTCCACTATGGTATTCTGAGACACATAGGGAAGCAAGAATGGAACCGATTCTTTAAAACTTGTTACAGCACTGTGGTTCAGAAAATGGATGGATGGATGTAAACATATACATAGATTATCATGCTCTGCCACCAAAGTAGAGATTGGAATTAAAAGCTGCACTTTACACAAGGTTTTGAAATCAGGGAACATTTCTCTAACTGAAGTGATCAGAAGTCGGAAAGTCTCTCTGAATCCAGCTTGATATCTCTCCAGTGGCACAAAAAGGCATCACAAGCACTCCAATTGTACGGTGGTTGACACCACACCGGGCTCTTTAACCAGCCACTCCAGTACCGGACCCATTCCAAAGACTCCCAGTCTGAGATGATGCGCGGATACCTTCATGGGAAGCTTTCTATTAATACATTGATTGAGCTACTTGTACTGCGCGTGAATTTTAAAATGGACGCGTGTCTGCATCAAAGTCAGGGATGTAAATTGCAATTAGTTGTGCTGCATTGAGATTTTTCTGCCACCGTCTAAATAACCAGACAAGTATGGAAAATATTTGGTTAACGTGACCTATGTGATGGATCCAGAACGGTAGATGTTTAAATTTATCACCAAACTGGAGTCAAATTCTATCCAGGTGGTGCAGTTTTTGATTTTTTTTTTTTTGCATCTATTTTTAATAAAAGGGCAAAACTAAATGAAACAGAAGTAACAAGGCTATTTTTAAAATGTAAGGAGTAGAATATATACTGATGATTTTGTGGAAATGTCAGGAATAGAAGTAAAAAGTAGCCAGCTCTATAATTACTCCATTAAAGTATAAATCCTCAAAATTTCTACTTAAGGTAACAAAGTATTTGTTCTTTGTTACTTGAGATTTTTGGATATACCTTGATTGCAACTGGATATTAACTTCTCCCGAAGGATATCAAGTGGCTCCAAACTTGTCTGAGTGAGTTGAACGTAATATTTGCTAAAAAATAAGGTCCAGGTTGAATAAAACTGCACTTTCCCATTAAACACCTTCTCGTCCTGACAAGCAAGCACTGGAATTATATTTTTCCAATCTCCTTCTCTACTGGAATGATGGAAATGGTACAGGCTTACTGCAGATTCTTGCATGGTTTACCGATCAGGTAAGATAGCGTTAGCACATGTCAGTTTTCCTGGCAATTTTTTTTATTTCTGCAGAAGTCACAGGGGATGCAGCATGGTGCAGGAAACTTCAGAAAATGACTCAGATTAACCTTGCTGAACTTTGCTTACTAGATCTAGCCATCCCTGCCTGCCCCGCTTCTCTTCATAAACTATGTCCTATATTGTACGTCTCATTGTTGCCATGCTTTTTCCTGAAATCCATGCATAATTCTTTCAAATTCAGACATTAGTTTTGCTGCATGAAAATCTGTGCATGCTTTGGTTTTTGTAATTTCGCATCCCAAAGGGATGAGCAGTAACTGTTTGTTTGATTTTTCTTAAATGTCTGAAGTTATACAAAGGAATACGGATAAAACGAAATACAACTTAGGTGGATTGATGTGTGGGCCTACAAAAGTTAGCTTGCAATGTAACAGAAGAACTGTTACATTGCAAGCTGTGGCATTGTGATTCTTGCATTGTGGCTTTCTCTGCTTTGCCGTGAGTTTTGTTTTGTGTATGCTTTTGCATTGTGAATTTCTGCTGTTTCCTTGTGCCTTTACATTTTATTGACCCTTCTGGGACACCATAAAATTGGGACCTATCTAGGACGGAACAGCGCCGTCTAGTGACGCTCTAGGGCGGTATTAGTTAAAACAAACAACAAAAAAATCTGAATGTGTAATAAGTGGGGGGGAAAGAATTTGAACCTTGACTATTCCAAAACATTTTGAACTACATCATGTTAATTGTGGCAGATTCGTTAAATGTAGCGGAACAGTCCTTTAGTCAAGTTTCGTGTCTTTACGATGCCAACCCAGTCTTCAGCGAAGCGGCGCCCCCTGAAGTAGTACCGCTAAATTACTTCTTAGTTCCCGTCAATTTAAAGTTTGACATCTTCCTAATTTATTTACTGTGTTTCACCTTGTCGCCATGAGCCTCATAAAGCAGCCCGACGTGATAAACGGTGGTCGTGTAGGATACGAAAGCGGAAGAACTGCGTGGCTAAAGTAGTTAGCTGTCTGTTCGCTCCCTTCTCGCCGTGATGCATTGAGTTCCTCGAGATTACGCTGCGTGAACGAGAACACACACGGCAGGTTCAGTCGGTTCACTCAGACATGACGTCGGAGATCCGAAGAGAATCGGACTACCTGGAACGAAGGCTGGTTTATTAGCTGTGCCTAACCGGTCCGGCTACACTCTCTGAGTCTCCCCGGTGAGAGGGGTGTGTGCCATACGGACTTCATCTGAGAAATGCCCGTGAAGCTGTCAAAGCCTCAGACTTCTCAACCCGGCTTGTCAGGAGGTAAACCACCACATATCGTCCGTGTCAGCCTGCAGAAATGCTGAGTGGTAACAGGTAAGCCGGGAAGAAGTGTCATTTTTCACCACATCTTATTGAGATGTTGCATAATTGCTGTGTTGGTTCAGATCTATGTGAAACATGTCCGAGTGTGTGGTTCTATTTTTGGTTCATCTTCCTACCCCCTCCCCCTTCCTGCAGTACTTCTGTCATACAGTCTTGTCCGATTCTGCACAGGAAGCGACACCGCAGCTGTGACAGCGTTGAAGAGCAACAGCTGATACCTCAGGCTAAGCGGTCAGGAGGAGGTCCCTGCCTGCTTGTGTCGGACCTGGATTCTGAGGTTAGCTTTAAAAGTTCCCACTTACTCTACAGTGCCTTGAACAAGTACTTATACCATTTAACTATTTCCAGATTTTGTGAAGAATGATCTCAGATTGTGATTCAATACTTTACAGAAACATGGCTTCAATTACAGCTGCAAGCAATCTGGGTATGTCTCTATTAGCTTTAGTAGAAATCTAGATCTTTAACTAACTTTTCTGTGATCTACATCAGGGGTCTCAAACTCCTGCCTTCTGGGCTGGTGTCCTGCAAATGTGAATTGTATCCGCTTCAACACACCTGAATCACCTATTTTGGTCATTCACAAGAATCTTTGCTAAACTTAATTACATGTTTAGGGGGCAGTTAGCCTTTATATATTTTTCGGTACACCAGCCCTCAAGCACAGGAGTTTATAACTCCAGATCTAAGCCATTTCATTATAGCGCTGCATGTATGTATAGTTATTTATTCTAGTCAAAGCGTCACAAATATGCATTTTGCACAACAATAACATGTACAGCCAGCTGGGGGGAACCTCACTGCAGGGGAACCCCACACCTAATGCAGATTACAGTGCTTAGCATACTAATGATCAGAGATAACACCACTGCAGTTGCTTTCCAATAATATTCTAATATTGCACCGCTCTGACGTTCAAGGTCGTAGTTCTGCTGGATGATGAACATCTGTCTCAGTCTCAAGTCTTTTGAGCAGTTTTTCATGCTGGACTGCCTTCTGTTTTATGCTGATCACATAAAATCCCAATAAAATATATTAAAGTTTGAAGATGGTGTGGGAATCGGGTGTGAATACTTTAGCAAGGCACTGTAAATCTAGTAAATGTCCTTGTTGAGCTTACAGGGTAAAAACCATAAGTTTTAGTGTGTAGTACACATTCTGCTTTTGCTAGGAAATGCAGCACTCTCAGAGAGAGCTCAGAATATTTTCTTCAAAGCCCTGCCCCTCCTCTTTTTATGCAACTGCAGTCTTCCAGCAGCGACAGCAGCAATGGAACCAGAAGTCCAGAACGTGCAATAGAGGCCAACACCCGGCTGAGAGCACACCACCAGAAATACTGCCCAAGACCAGAGCGTGAAGACTGTGCCCGCTCCATGCAGCACAGTTTCCATGGCCACGGGCAAAGTGCCTCCTACGACTATATCAACAGAGTTCTGCGGGAGGCGCACTTCAGCAGCCTCCAGACCAGAGGGTGTCCAGGCTCGACGTGACCCTTGACCTCTTCTGTCGTCTTTTAGTGCCGAAGCCTTCAAAGCCATTGCAGTAGCCTTGAGAGGCACTGCTTGGAGTCCATTGTGTAGTTGGGGGTCATCCTCACCTCCCAGTGTGATCAATTGTTGGGATCCTAAGCATATCCTTTCCATGGCCTAGACACTGTGGTCATTTCCCTGTGACGTGTAAATGTGTGTGTGAACGCACCATGTGCACTTTATCAAGGGGTATCATCGTTTTTTAAAAGTGTGCGTTGGTGCATGGACATCTTTCATTGGTGCTGACAAAAGTGTGACGATCCAACATGCTTGTGAATTTAAATAAAGGTATGCACTTTACACAAGTTCGCCGCATTTTTCTAAAGAAGCTGTGCTGATTTGATTTCAGTTTATGTTGAACAAATTCACAAGTCATTTCAAGGCACATAAAGTATTTTCAGTTCAATCCTACCTACATGCATTCCTATTCATCCTTTAGTCATTATTCCAATCAGTGTAAACATTTTTTTTTTTTTACGTGTCCTGTCTAGCAGTATGCTACTCAGAATTGGTGTCTGAGTACCAAGTACAAGCCCAACAGTTTTACTTTCCCAAGCAGAGTATTACAGCTTCGCTGTAGTATGCCACTTGATGTATATGTATGAAAAATCTTTATTAGTGATTACTGTGGGTTCAATTTCCTGACGTCATGGACATTAAACTGAGACAAGAAGGGAGAAAGGAAGAAGGTGAAGAAAAGAAAATGGACCAGCAGAGGTGCGAACCGACGACACAAGACAGGGAGGCAAACAAAGAACACAAGAAAACATCCCAGTCCTCCACCTCTGCCGGACGGCAGAGAAACAGTAATACTAAACAAAAACAACAAACTGTACAGAACCAAACCAATAGTTCGGATCTAGTAGAATAAACTAAGAATTACACATTCACTACACACAAGCATGGATTAATGAACATAATACAAATGTTTCTGGTAAGTTCCTGTGAACAACTAACTAATGATGATAACCTCAGCTTAAGATATGTCCGTCCTCACCAATGTCCCCACACCCATGTGTGTGCGAGCAAGCAGGTAGGAATAAGGTTTCCCCACGCATGTGATTGATAGCTGGCGTAAGGAACCGTCAATCCGTCGTACAGGAATCGGCACAGACATGGAGGAGGCAAGAGATGTATGCATCCAGGGTCCCATAGAGTACAGAGGCCACAGGCGGATCAGCGCAGGGTCGATCACCTGCCAAGAGGGGAACAGATGGAAGCCCCAGGGGAACACCCACCAGCCGCAATGCTGGGGCCCGAGAGATCGCAGTGACGAGCCCACGGGCTCCGCCGGTAACCGGCTACGCCAGGGCGGGCCCGGATCAGGAACCGGAGGCCACGGGGACCAGGGGCAAGCCCGCCCCCCAGCGGGGCCCCAACCAGGGACCAGCCGACAAGGGCCCCCCCGCCGCCGCCGCAGGCAAGGAGGATCCGCAGCCAACCGACGGACAACACACGCCGCCGCCACCCCGGACCAATACCCACCGCCAACAACCCGGCCCGCCTCCACACACCCACACGCCAGGGAGCCACAGCAAGAGCCACAGCGGATGTACGCCCTCCCCAGGCCGCGCCCAGCCGGCACCTGGACATCCAGATCTTCCAGCTCCTGGGTCCAGATCCCGCCCCACGTAGGGCGCCAAGATCAGGGGCCCAGCCAATGCCGGACAGCCCCACCAGGCGAACAGACCAGCCAGCAGAAGTCCTGGAACCGGCAGGAGGACTGGGCGCCAGGCACGGTCCCCACCGATCCACCGGACGGCACCAACCTGTTCTACAACCCCGGCACCCCCAGAAGAGGTGCCCCAGTCAAACCAAGGAGGACGTCGGCCCGAAACAGCGGCCGCCCGACACACCGGACCACCCAGGACCCGCCCGACATGCACCAGGACCGAGCCGGGCCGCAACCGGGACCCCCGGCCCCAGGCATCGAGAGCCATCATCAACCAGCGGGCAGGAGCAACCATCACCGACGGGGAGTGACGAAGATGCATCAGGCCAGAGAGCAGCCAAACACCCAACCTGACAGGTAGACATAGACGGACAGAGACACTCATACGTACCCTCCCTCTCATGCGTACACATTCATACAAATACAGGACATACATTTAAGACACAGTGTAAACATTTCTAAGGAAACCCAGCAGGCTGCATAGTCATTGACTTGCTGATTTCCCTCATGCTGAGCTACTATGTAGTGACAGTGAAAAGGTAAAAACTCCACTTTAACAGTAGGAAACCTCCACCAGAACCAGACATCAAAAGGATAGAAAAAACCTGATGTAGAAGTACTTATGGTTTTAAAGACAGTAAAACATTGGTGCAGGAGAGGGATAACGTTCAGTTATTAGAAGAATAATTTCAGTCGATGTCGCCATCCAATAAGACATCTTAGTTGAACAGAGCAGCTATAGTTTCTATGGAGAGAGAAACACTGAGAAAATAAACGGCAGTTAATGCAAATAGAGTAGATCCCTTTCAAAAATGAGTGGTTGGGACATTTTCTATGGTATAACTTAATAATGGTACTTATGCATGGTGCATTTTAAGCATCAATGCCCTCTGATCCTTGCAGGCTCGCTACAAAAAAAAAAAAATGGTTTTGAAGGTTTAAAAATGTTTTGGGCATAAACAGAACTTTTTAAAGCAACCTAAAAGAACTGTCTACACTACAGTGACCAACATACTGCTTTGAACTTGGAACACGGCTAATTTGTTTTGCATTCCTCAGTTTAAGTCAATATGTGGCTTTAGCAGCAATAAACTAAGATTTATGAAACAGTTGTGGTGTAAAAAAAACAGCAAGTTTTATTATTCAGCAGCAAGACTTGTGTTCACTCAAAGCCAACTGTAGTTTTTTTTTTTCACTTAAGGTTTTACTGCACCATAATATAGTCACACTTGTCATGTAACATTTACCCAAGCGGTTGCAGATCCTTCAAACACTTGTTCCACCAAATATTCTACATGCCAAATGTTAGAATTATTCAATTACAATTTAAGTTTAGACCATGCACATAATCTTTCAAGTATGGGAAGACTTTGTAAATGTAAAGAAAAATTCACACCTAGATATCAGCGTAGTAACAAATGCAACCATAACCTTTTCTTACTCTGGTCCCAAGTCTGGAAAAATGGAGAGGGTTGTGTCAGGAAGGGCATCTAATGTAACACCTAAGCCAAAATTATATATGCGAATCACAAACATGAACACCATACCAGATTTGTCGAGGCCTGGGTTAACAACAACCGCCACCGATGCTATTCACTTACAGGGTGCCGGTGAAAATTTGACTACTCTTGGTTGAAGGAGGAAAGGCGGAAGGCGTATTGGTAAGCAGAGAGAGAAAAGGAAATTCCAGAGTGTGGGATTGAGAGTAGGGACTTTGAGTGTTGGGATTATGACAGGTAAAGCTAGAGTGCTGGTGGAAATGATGCGGAGAAGAAAGGTATATATTCTATGTGTTCAGGAGACCAGGTTGAAATTTAGCAAGGCTAGAAGCTTAGGAGAAACGTTCAATTTCTTCTACCATGGTGTTGATGGGAAGATAAATAGAGTAGGATTGATTTTAATTCTTGAATCTGCTAGGAATGTTCTGGGTGTCAGACAGGCTTCTGAGCCTGAAGTTTGAAATGGAAGAAAATTTATTAATATTGTTAGTGGTTATTCTGTCCCACAGGTAGGATGTGAGTTACGAGATAAGCTGAAATTTTGGAGTGAACTAGATGATTCGATGCAGTGTATCCCGAGAGTTGAGAGGGTGGTGATTGGTGCAGATTTGAATGGACATGTTGGTGTAGGGAACATAGTCTATGAGTAAGTGTTGGGCAAGTTTGTTATCCAGGATTGGAACAACGGACAGATGGTGGCAGACCTAGCAAAAATGGTGGAGATGGCTGTTAACACTTCCAGAGGGGAAGGAACATTGGGTGACTTATAAGAGTGGAGGTAGGAGCACCTGGTGGACTACATCTTATGTAGACATTGTGATCTGAAGGAGATTCGTGACTGCAAAGTACTGGTGGGTAGGGTGTAGCTAGACCACATAGGATGGTGGTCTGTAGGATAAAACTGATGGTGAGGGAGGTGAATGGAAAAAACACCAAGTGATGGAAACTGAAAAAAGAAGAGTGCTGTGAGGTTTTCAGGGGGGAGTTGAGACAGGCTCTTGGTGGTCAGGAGGTGCTCCCTGATGACTGCGCATCTACATTTAATGTGATTAGAGAGACAGGTAGGAGGGTACTTGGTGTGTCATCTTGATGGTGGAACAATCTGCAGTCCAGGAAGATATACAGAGAAAGACGTTAGCTAAGAGTATGTGGGACACAGAGGACTGAGGAGAGCAGACAGGAGTACAGGGAGATGCAGCGCATGGTGAAGGTAGAGGTGTCAAAGGCCAAACAAAGGGTGTATGATGGTCTGTATGCCAGGTTGGAAGGTAAGGAGAGAGATAATGATTTGTATAGGTTCGCGAGGCAGAGAGAAAGAGATGGAAAGGATGTTCAATAGGTTAGGGTGATCAAGGATAGGGATGGAAATTTAACATGTGCCAAGAGTGTGATGGTAAGATGGAAAGAATACTTTAAAGAGCTGATGAAAAAGGAGAGAGAATGTAGAGCAGAGATGTACAAACTTTTTGCTACAAGGGCCAAAATCATCAAGCCAAAAGTACCCATGGGCCACAAAAATAAAAAAAATTTATGTGAAAATTTCGTGTTCCTTTTTTACCTCAACAATAAATTAAACTGGTGATATTTCAATGAAACATAAAGTAGGAATTATTATAGAAATTAGATTATTAAAGGATTTTAGATTCAAAACACAGGACTTTTAAGGTTTGATTTTTTTAAATAACTAATTTTAAATGTAATTAATATTAAGATAAATACCAAAAATCAGATTTATGGATGTGGTGAAGGAGGACAAGAAGTAGGCTGGGGTGAGGGTAGAGGATGCAGATGATAGGACTAAATGGAGACAGATGATTCGCCGTGGCGACCCCTGAAGGAAAACGAAGAAAGACAAAGAAGATAACAGCGTCATAACAAAAAATATGGAGGACCTCTCTTTTTAAGGTTAAAAGAAAAGCATCTGTATGGCAAATCTCAGAGATGTATTTTCCCTTACGGGTTTACGATATGCAGCAGATAAGGAAGCTGTTACTTGGCATACCAAAAAAAAAGAAAAGACAAATCGTGCGATGCATCTAAACTAAGAGCTGCAGTTCGTGAAGTTACACAGTCAAAAATGAACAGCAAGAATTTAAAACATTTAGTCTATCATACAAGAAAAAATTCGGGCTCAAGTCACAGTTGCATCCATTTTATCTACTTATTTATATAGGTCACAGTTTTAAGATAATTTTTGTTAAGCTAAATAGTTGTTTGGTAACTAAATATTTAGTTTACAAGTTAAACATTTAGCTCTTAACTAAATATATATAGCTGAATATTTTGCTCCAAACTCAATATTCTGCTTGGTAATTATATATTTGGGTTTAAACTGTGGCCTTTATGAATGAATGAAAAATAAACTGACTTGGGTAGTGAAATAACATTTTATTTCTATTGTAAAAGGTTAATAAACCAAAAATATTGCTATTAATTTTTAACAGTAACTTTCCAAAGGGCACCCTGTACAAAACACCAAAGCATTATTTAAACAGCAAACTGAATTCTATTTTTTATTAGTTCATGGCTGCTAAACTTTATTTTTGAGTCCCTGTTTCTGTTCTTACTACCTTTCAACACTGAACAGTTTGATGAGCTGTTATTCAGTGGAACCCTCCATCCTACTTTACAGCTCCTCAAGGCCACTGCTCTGCATGTTTCAGATGTTCCCCTGCTTTAACATTTTTGATTTAGATGATTGCAGTTCAGCAAAAGACTGTCAATCAGCCATCCATTGAAATTTAGGTGTGCTGAAGCAGTGAAACACCTAAAACATCCAGGGCAGTATGCGTTGAGGACCTGCTTTACAGAAAACAAGTCTAAGGCATGAAAAGTTTGCAGACCCTCAGCTCCTTGTCATGACAGCCATGCTACTCTGTCGTTTCCTAACTCAGGCTCTTGGCTGAGTTTGTTGTTTAAAGCATATTTCGAAGCAAATCGGGGGAAAAATATTCTACGAGGGACATCAATCAGGCATAAATAATACGACCCCCGTTTTGTTCCTGGTTGATCTCACCTAAATCCTTAGGCTCTTGTTCCTGCTTCTACCATCATCTCTGACAGCAAAATGGTCATTTTCCGCCTAATATAGCCCACCCACTAACAGGCGCCATAATGCAGAGATAACTCGTGTCAGAAGGTAGGAAGTAGTCAAGAGTTGAGAAAGGAGAAAGCTGATGCTGGTTCTGGATCTGGTGATACTGGTTCTGGATCAGCTGAGACAGGACAGACACCTGAAGGGCCCTCCTCTGTGTTCTCAACCGAAACCACAGATGAGTTCTTTTTCTGATTAGAGTTAAATACAGTTTGAGTACTGTTTGAGCTCTCTTCTCTTCCACATAGCGACCCTGTCCTGTTCACCAGTTCCATGCCCCTGAACAGAGACAGGCTGCTCCGATTGGCTGCCGCGCTCTCGGGTTCAGAGCAGCTTTTCTCATCAAAAAGCTCTGGATCTCCGGTTGTCCTAACTGACTGGAACTCGTTTTTGGTAAAATCATCCATTGGCACTAATGTAGGGCATCTACAACTCTCATTCAGGCTTGAAGTGGGAGAAGATGGGAGTTTCTGTGAATGGATGATGCCTGAGGACGAGTTTTCAGACTCATACAGTTCAGGGTAGGTCCCGTCAGCTGAGTTCTTTGCTTGTGAGCTCTCAGAGTATGCAGAAGGGAGAAACTGATTATAGGTCGCCTGATGGCTGCTATGCTCGACATCTTGTCTGGTAGTGTGTAGCGATCCACCCATCAGCGCCTCAAACTGCAGGAGGATCTGGAAAAGAAGAGATAAGCATACAACCTAATTTCAAACAGTTTCTGCCCTGCTGACCTTCCTTTCTTTTTCTTAATCTTACCTTGGTAGCCTTGTTTGCCACAGGTCCTGGAGAACCCTCACTGAGCTGGCAAAGTTTGAGTTGAGTAGCTCTGAATGTTTGCTCCAGTGCGAGAAGGTCAGAGGTCATGAGGCAGGCGACAGCAGACAGAGCCCGCTGTAGGATAAGAACCACATGTTTACTGCAAGTATTCATCATCGTCGCATATACAGAAAGCTTTTCTGTGAGGTGTTTATAATACCATTTGAACAGTGTAAGACGGATCCTGAAGCTTGCTAGAGAGCAACTCCACCACAACCTCACAATTAAGAGTAGAACACCTGAGATATTAAGGAAAGGAGAAGACTTTACCATACACAGGACCAAGTATAAACTGAGAAAGCAAGGTAAAGAGGAGGGAGAGCACAAACTCTTTAAGGAAGTGGTGACTCTCCTCTCTGGTCAGGAAAGCTTTGGATCTTTCGGTCAGTCGGTTGATAAGCGCCGTCTCCTGGCCACAGTCCCCAAGCTGCAATGCTTCAGTCCTTCATAAAATATGTAGAGGGGGAAGAAAATACATTTTTTTTAAGCCATTACAATATTGGATTTCAACCAAGCTTTAATTCACTTTCAGCAGAAAGGACTGACTCTAGAGAGTTGAGTGTGCACATGAATAAACACAGGCCAAAAACGTAAACTTATATGGGGTCTGTTGAGGTGGATACCAGGAGTGTAAGGATACATGTATTCATATTTTTATGTGTTGCCCTGCCAGTTCAGTACACATGGATACCAAACCAACAGGAATTAAAAGGAAGGAATTCAGTAAAAAGGGTTCTTTGTTAATTGATGATCAAAGTAAAACAAAATAGAAGTCATGCACAGATTTGTATTTATTTTTCCTTATTAAACTTGGCCTAAAACGCGCTTAACTGTTAATTTTGTTTACCGTTATACCCCTAGTGGATACACGTCAATCACACAACAGTCTTATGAATATCCATAAATGCATGTGAAGCTAATTTAAACAATAACGCAGATAATTCAATCATTTGATTAGTTCCTTCATATAGAAGTAAATACTGACCGTTCAGAGAGGTCCCCGTTGCTTTCTCTGCTGGCCCCTGATTGGCTCCTGGTGCCAGCTGATTTGCTGCCCACAGAAGCTCTGCTGTTGATGGCAACATCCTGAGAAGAGTTGTGAGAGGAACCGTTGCTGCTGTCAGTCTCTTCCCAACCACCCCCTACCTGCCCTGGGCATCGCTGGGTCACTGTAGTGGTTCAGGCACATTTCAGGATAGATTTATTTTAACATCATCCTTCAATTTCAATTCAGTTTATTTATATAAAAGCAATTCACAACAGATGTCATCTAACAGCACTGCATTTCAATTTAAGAAGTCATGCTGGCAGGGTTGCATTACCTTCCTTTTATATAAAGTTAGTCTATTGCCTGAACTTCTGAGGTCATCTACAGGATATGACTTTGACTGGGCCATTCTAACATGAATATGCCTTAATCTTAATCTTAATCTTTCAAATGTAGCTCACCCATTCACCACACCTCTCAGACACAGCTGCACGTCATCAGCCAATGGAGATGGCTGATTGGGCCCTGGCCTGTTAAAAGACTGCCTACCTGACTTGCAGTGGGGAAGCAGCTGATGTCGGTGGCGTTTTCCCCCCTTGGTTTTGCCTCGCCCCAAGAGCAGTTTGAATGTTTGGTGGATTAATGCTGCATTCCAGTTAAATTTTCCAAATAAGAAAGTCGGAAATCTCGCGGTTGACTTGCGTCATTTCCCCGAGACACGCCCCCATTAGGTCGGAAATTTTTAGCTCCAACTCGGATCTCTGATAGTAGACCAAGGGCCTGTACCATGAAGTCGGATTAGGTGGCTAGCCAGCTATGTTTCAGCTTAGTTTCCATCAACCCTGGGTTTTAGGTACTATGAAAGTAGCTCTGCTTTAATCGGTGTTCGTTGCCATGGTATCTTACGCTGCACGGCTAACCTGCTCTGGGGCAGGTTATGTTCTGGATTCGAGATCTCAGACTGAAGTTTTGACCAATAAGCTGTGAGCAAAGAAACATATAGATGATGTAACTAATTCCCAGCGTCTGTTCTCTGTTGCAATGGCTTCACCTTATCTCCCAAATCCTGTGGACATCTCAGCGCAAATTGGTAGACGAGCACTTCGTAGAGAAAGAGTTTTTAGGGACAGACAAAATCCATTTGACTTTCCTGATGATTTTCCACGGAAGGAATGTCTTTGTGAACTTCTTGAGCCGAACATAACAAATGTGACTCGTTGAAGCCCTGCCCTTACTGTACCGCAAATGGTATGTTTTGCGTTGCGGTTTTTTGCAAGTGGTAAATACTTGTATGCGGTCGGGGATGCAGAGAATCTAGGGGAAAAACACAGTCTGTCGAACCATTCGAAAGGTGGTCCTCGCTCTGCAGGGGTACATAAATAGCTTCATTGTGTTCTCTGGACATTTATCGACCATTTCCATAAAAGATGGCTTTTATAAAATTGCTGGTAAGAAATCTTGATAGGGTGACATCACCTGAACAAATGTAACATTTCACACTAATTTTTTTTCTTCAAAAAAGCATTTTCACACTTGGAAATCTATTACACAGTAGTCTGGAGTAGCTACCTGTTAAGAATGATTTTAAATATATATTTTAATATGATTAGCCTACATAAATGTACATTAATTGTTTAACCTACGCATTAAAGCAATCAGCAATCTTCCTCCAAGATTGTTCTCTTGCTTTGGCAGCAGATAGTGTTACTGCGTGCTTGAAAAATACTTCTATATTCTTAGTATTTCTGAAGAGTTATCTCTTGCTCCTCCGCTGAAAAGTATATAGCTCTCGCTCTATCCATATCGAACGCGATTGGTTGTTCAGTGTCGACGTCACTCTTTTATGTGCACGCGCGTGTGGATTAATCATAGCTTAAGGATCAAAGCCTGAGTTGACAGAGAAAGTTGATGATGGTACCAGTAAAGCCTGATTGCATCGGTTTGGTTTTGTCGACTCAAAACCAATCCTGTAACCCCGAGTTTGTTCGGCTACCTTCATGGTACAGGCCCCAAGTAGAGCAGGCAGCTCTGAAATAAAGATAGCTGCGTCCGTAGTTGAGATGTATTTTCTTTTTATTTGTACTATGTTGGTCATTTCAATATCGTTTTTAAATAATCTTAAACACTTGACTAAATTTCAGCTTTAACCCGGTCACCAATTTTTACATTGCACGGCCTTGCTGTGCTTGCATTACAATGTACAGCTTTGTTTTTCATGTGGTCTGCTGAAGATGCTATGTCGCTAACAACAATTACAATGTTTCCTTCCCCTCAACAGCTGCTGCCCTCAAAGCGTCCATGTTCTTTCCAACTCTGAGTGTAGTGAGACAAACTGGAACACTTTAAGTGAGGAATTACGTCCCATTCTGGTGCACAGCAACTCGGAAGCCCGAGTAGCCGAGACAAATGGTATGCAGCATAAGACAACTTTCTAACTGTTTGGTCAAACAGCTTAAGGATTTGAAATTATTGTAAAAGGGATTTTGTTTTCATAGTAACAGCTCTATGCTTTGTTTTGTTAACTATATTTTGTTAAAGCGCCTAGAGTGCTGATCTTGGTTGAGCTTTATTTATACTTACAGTTTCGTCTCATACTTCCATATTTTTTTTTTTTGAATCTTGACTGAGCTTCATAAGTTTAATGATTTTGCCCCCTAATTTTTTTTAAGGATTCTCTTAGCCGTTGTTTTGGGACTCTTTTTCTTTTTGTTGTGGTTAATGTTTTAACACTGGACCTATTGATTTCAGTGCTACTTTTTTTAGTGAATCTCAAGTACTCATTAAATACTTTTACTCGACCACTTAACACCTGACTCAGGATCTTTATGTTACCCCCTTTAAACCCCCTTGGTCAGCAAGGGCGAAACAGCACTGGACTAAATGATTCACCGGAAACAATGTTAAGCTGAATGTAAAGATCCCTTATACTAGAGAAAAACTAGCTGACGTTCACATTGCTACCAGTAGCCCATACTCCTTATTTTGGACAAAACGCTAGTCGGCGGAATCCATGTTGATGAAGAGGAATTTTCCCAATAGCTGTCTCCAAAGGGATTTAAGCAAGTTTTATTGTCCTATATGGGAATGTAGTATTTAAACATTAAAAATGTCCAAGCTGATTTGGCCATGACCATATTGTTTTTTACTCTGGCTATGTCTGCTAGTACTAGATTTTATTTATATATATATATATATATATATATATAAAAAATAAAATAAAAAAAATCAGTTCTATACCTTTTAACTATTTTTTATAGAACACAAAATCAAATCAAATTCAAGGATAGAAATAAATGAATTCAGTCATATGGACTTTATTTCTTCCTTGATTCATGTGTATCAAACCATGATTTTTGTGCGACATTACACCACTACTGCTTTGTGTTGGTGTATCACACCGCAGAAAAATATAAACACTTGTTTTTGCTCCCATTTTTCATGAGCAAAAGTTAGATCTGAAACATTTCTATTTACACATAAGACTCATTATAATACTGTTTACAAATCTGTCTTGGGCACGGTCTACACAAAGATGAAACCAAGTGCAGCAAAGATATTTAATCCAATAGGTGTCTCGTCCACAAGCAGCTGGAGTTTCAGGACACTGTAAACCAGGGGTATTCGAATAAAATTTAAAGAGGTCCAGTCATAAAAATTTTATTGAGGTCAAGGTCTGGGAGAACATAATGTCCTACAATTTAGTGTAATACTACACATTTAAGTATCTCAGCAGTTGTATCAACATCTGCATTATTGATTTCCTTATCAAAAAAATACGGTGTGACTGAAATACTTGTGACAACATTTATTGCCGCATAAAGTGCTCAACATGTATATATGATTTTCTAAGTGTATGATGTTCTCTCATTTACTAAATAAAAGTATAACATGTAAATAAGAACAATGACATGACAACCGGGCATGCTCACAAACAGAAAAAAAAACAAAAAACCAATGTAGAGAAAAATCTTTACATTTTTCTTTGTCATTTGTGGATTCAATTGTCTCAAAACTATATTAGAAATGTAAATCTCATCACATGTCTTAACTGACCATATTAAGGGTATTGCTTTCTGCATTTGCACTAAATGAGAAAAGTGAGCTCTTGCTTGGCCTGCTAAAACTTTGAACCTGGGTTTGAATGGAGTCAGGGCCATCCTCATGCATGTATGGAGGAGCTCATTGGTGAGCCTGGAGTGATATTTATTTTTTATAATGTTCATTGTGGAGAAAACTGCCTCATAGTTGTGGGTGGACCCACCCATGGTCAGGATGTGTAGGGCTACTTTCCTCAGATATGACAAAGTTGTCATGGAACCATTTGGAGCCAGAAAGTGGAAGGGTCAGTTCTAACACACTTTTCTTTCATGGCCATATCTGCTTGGAAGTCAACTAACTCCATCTGAAGATTCCCTGGATTTATCCATTTTAAGTGCTGTGTTACTTCCTTTGGCAAGCTCCTGAAATCTGTGATGAGGAATGGGTTCTGAATGAACAAGCTGTCAAAATGATTGCTGAAGTTAACAATAAGCTTATCAATACAGCTAACAAAAGAAAGACCCCTCGCTGTCCCTGAAACTGCTCCTGCACTGCTGCAAAATGGACAGCTGTCATTAATACAAAAATCTATTTTTCCTTGCACTGTAGCCTCAACTTCAGTTCTTTTAGATGTGATGTTATTTCAACTAAAAATGCTATATTGTCCATCGGTTTCTCATTTTCTAGAAACGTAGAAAACTGCGTTGCCTTCTGATTTTTTAACTCTGCCAAAAAAAAGGCTACTTCCTTCCTACTGGACCAAGACTGTGCTAAAACCCTAACTTTGCTCAGCCATCTCACACTGTTGTGCAGCAGAAGATCATCAGCATTGGCATTGACTTCTTCGAGGAATTCTTTAAGCATATGATGCTTTTAGGAAGATGATGCCCTAAGAAAGTTGCTCATTTTCATTATGTATTCATCACTTCAGCATGCTCATCTGACAGGGAAGCAGAGAGGACAGATTGATGAATGACGCCATGGTAGGTTAGGAGGTCAGGGTTCTCCTTCATTCTTGTTACCGCCATATCGTAGCAGGAGCTCCATCTATAGTTGTTGAAATCACTTTTTCAGGCTGTATTCGTCAACATCTCCATAATGCACAGGTAGATGTCCTCTCCTGTTGTACTTGTCTGAAGAGGAGTGATACCCAGCAGGTTTTCACAGAATGCTTTCTGGTCTGTGTTATAAAACCTCACATAAACTAACAGCTGAGCATGATCACACACATCAGTGGACTCATCCACAGTTAAGCCAACAAACGGTGCCTTCTTTATGGTAAATGGACTGAGCTTATATAGTGCTTTTCTAGTCATACTGACCACTCAAAACGCTTTACATTCACCCATTCACACTCACATTCATACCCCGACAGCCAACATGGCTCTGTAGGACGATGTTTTTGGGGTTAACTGCACATCAACATGTGACTCTACTCTACTCTACCGCTGAGCCACAGTCGCCACTATGCCATCATCTAGCTGGGCTAACACATCCTGAGTCAGCATTTTACTTTTATTTGTATCAGACGATGCGTACTTGGGGATTCATTTAATTTTGACACAAATTTCATGTTTTTCTTTTCCTTCAAGAAGTGTTTCAGTGCCTGCAGTCATACATTCTTTGACAACATCTCTATTAGTAGTGGGCAAAATAAAAGGTAGAAAAGGTAGAAATTATATAAATTTAACCACAGGTAGAGATACCGCAGTTATGCATTTTAATGATGTCCTCAAACTGTGCCTACATACTTTGTACCAGGTACACAAGGATAGTGGAGTGTTTGTCTTTAGACTAGATATTGAAAGTTTAGAGTTTTTTTTTTTTTTCATTTAACAGAAAAGACACCTGTTAAACATTACGTATTTTTTATTCAAATATGTCCTGGCTTCTTTTTGTGTGATATTAAATGTATAGTTAAGTAACCAGGGAATCGGACGATTATGACATTTATTTTAACAATATTAAGCTTTGATTTTATATCAAATGTCTTCATCTTTATGTTGTGAGAACTCCTGTTGCATTATTCTGGGAAAAAAAAGAATATTTTCAAATGCATTTTGCTGAATAAATGTTCTTTAAATGGCATTCTAAACTTTTTTGAAGTTGTTCTACTGCAATTCGTCTGTCATGTGTCTGGAAAGTGAGAATGTTCAGAAGCAGTCATTATGACATATCAAAAGGAAAAACATACATTATATAATATACATCAGCTTTGGATATCGGCCTTAATAATCGGCTTCAGATATCGGCCAGCTTTGACCAAATTTTTAGAAAAATCAGTATCTGCATCAGCCTTTAAGGTAACGCCCGGCCTCGACTTGGGCGACTGTGGCTCAGTGGTAGAGTAGTTGGCTGGTAATCGGAGGGTCGTAGGTTTGATTCCAGCTTCTTCCAGTCACATGTCGATGTGCCCCTGGGCAAGGCACTTACTGTAACCCCAGAAATTCTACATCGTCCTACCGAGCCATGTTGGCTATCGTATGAATGTGAGTATGTATGGGTGAATGTGGCTTACACACACCACAATGCATATCATTACCGCATAGGCTTTAGATTATATAGCAATATAGATTTCTCATTAGCTTGCTGAGCAGTGAATGAGAATCCTGGTGGACTTGTCATACTGCTTTGAGACTACGTATTTTCTGTGATCTTACTTCTGATCTGAGTGGATATGATCGTTTGAAACTTTTCTGTTTTGTCTCATAATGGCGTTTCACATTTCCACTTTTAATAAGTGCCAAAATTTCTGAATAGTGATGCACCAAAATAGATACTGGTATGAGCCCCGATACCGTCTAATGTACATGTATTGTATTGGTTAAACTTAACAGACACCATGAACCGATATTCAAAATGTGGAAAATCTGTACAAAAAAAGATTAATTGTTTAATTCGAATTTTATTTTTGTGGTAATTTTATATTTTACATCTGTTATTTTGTCTCAGTTATGTTTATTTTGTAAAGTCTGGTGCCTTTAGTCTCTTCAAGAAAGGTATAAGGTATGCAGTTTATTAATTCAACAATAGCATCAGATGGGTATCGGGTATTGACAGATACACAAAATCCAGGCATCGGTATCTGGCAAGCCAAAACATGTAACGCAGTCAGCTCGGAGACCATAGTCCGCCAACAGCCCCGCCCGCACATTCGGGGCTCAACTGAGTTGGCACCCACTCCGGGCCCCAGAGGGTCGGGAGAAGGAGGTCAGCGCTGTCGGCTCGGAGACCAGAGTACACTTACTAGCAGCTGCCGGAGGGTTGGAAGAAGGGAGAGGAGGAGGCCAGTGGACTGCTTCACAGCGGTCCCGGTCAGGGTCGCAAATTGTCTATGTCCCGCTTCACGCATATCAAAATAGCATATTTTTAAGCGTGTCCAGTGTGCTTTGGATCTGGGTCGAGGTGCAAATGTTCAGGCGTCCAACTAGGGGCGTGCAGCGCATTTCTGACGCTTTGGTGCCTAATTCTTGCTACTGAGGCAGAAAAGCGTTTTTCGCAACGAATCTGCTTCTGATGTGACGTGGGACCCCCTTCTCCATTGACTTTACAAAGAAACTTGACCCCCAAATCTCTTCAAATGCGTTCGGTGTGAACGCAACGTTACAGGGCGGTGTTTTCAAACCAAAACATCACATGTAAAAACTATTTCTGTCTCATTTAAGGGACACCTATAATAACAATATTCTACAAATTTACTGTAGATTTTTGGAAAGACCCAGATAAAAGACTATTACACATGAAACCAGAAAATATGAAAATAGTTGAAAGATTATAAAAAAAAAAAAATTAAATCATCATAATGACTGTCTATCTGTGCTTTAAAATGTAAGGGTTTTTCGGTTTTGCTTTTTTTGACGGTGCTATGTTGTGTTCAGAAAATGTTTTGATAAATACAAACAAATGTCTGAAATATTTATTTTTGGAAACATTAAAACAGTTATTGAAAACCAATCTAAATGAAATAATCGTGATGCATCGAATTGAAATTATAAATGAATCGTGAGACGTGAAGATTCACACCTCTACTCACTAACACAGATTTAGACAGATTAGAGGAATGATATTTGAGTGTAATGGGTCTTTTGTATAGAGAAAATGTTTAAGATCGTTGATTTCACCTCATGAGAAATGGTAGCAAGGAGATGTGTTAATTTATAGAGGTGAAACTTGGAAAAAAAAAAAGATTTTTTTCCAAATGTTAATTTATTTCTGCAATACATCTAAAAAGGTGGAATTTTTTATTTTATTTATTACATGCAAAGCGAGATGTTTCAAGCCTTTTTTTAATACTTTTGATGATTAAGGCTTACATTTTAGGAAAACACTAATTTCAAATTATGAAAAGGTTCAATAATTTAGGCTCAATATGTCACATTTGAAACAGCTAACTAATCCAAAAACCTGGAAAGGGTTCTTTGTCTGGTTCGGTAGAAGTCACAATCATGAGGAAGATTGCTGACTTGACAGTTGTGCAGAAAACAATTTTTGACAGGGCCATTCAAAATTCTTGGGACCTTCACAAGGTGTGGGCTGAGTAAATGGTAAATGGACTGAACTCATATAGCGCTTTTCTAGTCATACTGACCACTCAAAGCGCTTTACATTGAAGCTACATTCACCCATTCATACAACGATTGCCAACATGGCTCGGTAGGACGATGTAGAATTTCTGGGGTTAAGTGCCTTGCTCAGGGGCAAATCGACATGTGACTGGAGGAAGCTGGAATCAAACCTACGATCCTCTGATTGCAAGCCAACTACTCTACCACTGAGCCACAGTCGCCCAAGTAGAGGCCGACGAAGATACAGATTTTCTAAAAATTTGGTCAAAGATGGCTGATATCTGAAGCAGATTATTAAGGCCGATATTATATATATATATATATATATATATATATACACCCGCACACTTTTTAGCGGGATATTGATTGTCAAAGACAACTGAATATTCGGTGTGAAATATAAAAAAAAAAATAATAATAATAAAAATCAATAAAACTCTTTAAATATTTATTGAACTTCAAGTATAAGACATTATAAAAAACTCCAAACAGTAACCAGAGTGCAAATGGTTTCAGAAAAATAGAAAATAAAACAGATTCAAGTTTCTTTAAGTATATAAAATAAATCCAAACAGTAACCAGACTAATTTAGGTAGAATCTGGACTTACAGTATCAAAGAAAAATCACCGTAACCAAAAGCCCACTACCACATGGTAAAAAAATTATAAAATCTAAAATAGATATAAAAATTGTGCAGTCAAAGACTAAACACCAAACTTAAAAGTAAAATATTTGTGGCTGGGTCCTTCCTTTAGTCAAGTAGTGCACTGTTCTTTTTAGGTCCAGAGTCAATGCTGCCATCTACCAGGACATTTTGGAGCACTTCATACTTTCTTCTGCATATGAGCTTTATGGAGATGCAGACTTCATTTATCAGCAGGACTTGGCATCTGCCCACACTGCCCAAAGTACCAAAACCTGGTTCACTGACCATTGGATTACCAGTAAACTGGCCTGACCTGGACCCCAAAGAGAATCTATAGGGCATTGCCAACAGAAAGATAAGAACGACGAGACTGAACAATGCAGAAGATCTGAAGGCTGCTACTAAAGCAACCTGGTCTTCCATAACACATCAGCAGTGCCACAGGCTGATGGCATCCATGCCATGTTGCATTAAGGCAGTAATTAATGCAAAAGTGGCTCAAACAAAGTACATGATTATACTCTTCAGTGGTCTGACATTTCTCAATTTAAAAACCTTTTTATTGATTTAATGTAATTATCAAATTTTCTGAGATTTAGAATTTGGGGTTTTCATCAACTACAATGATCAAACTTACAACAAATAAAGGCTTATAATATCTCGCTTTGCATGTAAAGACTCTATATAATAGTTTCACATCTTAAGTTGAATTACTAAACAAAAATGACCTTTTGCTAGATATTCAATTTTCTTTGTTTGATCTGTATCATTATTCCATGTACAGAGATTTTGGGGCTGTTATGTTTCAAAAATGCAGGAAAAATATAAATTTTTAATTGAATCTGAACTGAATGTTCTTGCAGACAACCTAAAATTCAGTCCAGTGCATGAACCCATAATTTTATTACAAAACAAAACTTTCACCTTTTGGTCCATGAGTGGGCAGGTTATAGGCACACGCCGGCACAGCGACCTCTATGGCTGCAGAGGGTGCCACGACCGCTCGGTAATGGTTCTCATGCAGCCTGATGCCCTGGTGCTCAGTTGGAGGAAGGACAGCGCTCGCAACAACCTCAGCAGCTTTCTGGATTTTATCCAGCAACGAGTCACTGCCTAAAGACAGACACAGCTTAAGGATGAGAAGTATTTCACAGAGAATAAACAAAAGTTAGTTCCTGCAGCATGGAGAGCATCACTCACCTGTCCCCTGCTTCCCTGGACTGTACCCAAATCCCTGCAACCCCGATCTTTGGGAACCTGCTGATCCCATTCCTGAAGGAAAAACAAACAAATACTTGACTATGCATGAGGTAAAACATAAGGGCTGAATATTTCATAAAACTCTTGAAATGTGTATTTATTTATTAGTAACTATCAATTATCCAAAATTGTACAATCTTTTCAAATACTACATACTAACCTACTGTTGGAGGGCCTACACTGTGCATAGTGATACTGCCTTTGGTGAAAACTGCATCAGTAAAAAGTAAACGGGCCACTTCCTGTGAAGAAAATAGTTACACATAATTTACAGTCACTGGAATGCAACTGAGATTACATTCAGACTCGGGAGCTTCTTAGAGTAGCTCTATAATAGTTAGCTCTGATTTGTTCTTTATACTTTAGTTCATAACCATTTTTGATTGAGGCGTTGCATGTTTGGATAATTATTACCTCTGGGTTTTTGTTTTAATGCTTAACAGCTAGACGGGCAGAGACAGAGAGAAAATTCAAATGATCTAATCTGTTCCCTATAATGAGCAAGAACCATATCCCCTGGCTTTCTAACCATACAGCCAGACAGAGAGTTAAAGAGGAGCAGTAAAAGCAAACGAGGTGGATCAGCAGTGCTTGCGAACCAACTGATAACCACCAAGATATTGAGCTGTTTGCATGTCATGTAAATCCTGTTTTGCTCGTGTTCCCATCAGACGGTCATGACACACCGCACCATCTTCAGTCAAAAGATTCTTTAGATTTGTAGCAACACTGACAGTCACCAGAGATCCTACCCGTCCAAAGCAGGAACGACTCTGAAGATACTTGAATAATAGATACAGCAACATTTAATTTCCCTTTGAGATAAATGAAGTATAATTTAATTGAACTGAATACCCCCGCCACCCTGCAAGAGTGAGTGAGTGAGTGAGGGATGGATGAAATATCCTTTAACTTACCTGCGCTGCACTCCTCACTTTCCGGTACAGTGAGGTGCCGTGGATGGGATCAGGAGCCCCACTGTAAACTTAAAAGCAAATGACCAAATATAAACAATGCTTTACGACTCAGTGACAGACTGATGTGAGGTACATGGAGCCGAAAGCTTCTAAAGCAGAGATGTCCAAACTTTTTGCTACAAGGTCCCAAATCATCAAGTCAAAAGTGCCCATGGACCACAAAAATATGTTTTTTTTTACATGAAAATATTATTTTTTTACCTCAACAATAAACTGGTGATATTTTAATTAAACATAAAGTAGGAATTATTGTAGAAAATAGATTTTTAAAGGATTTTAGATTCAAAACCAAGGACTTTTAAGGTTTGATTTTTTTTTTTAAATAACTCACTCTTAAATCACTCTTAAAAATGAATGATTAGTTTTGTACCAAGGATAATTTTCTAATCCTTTTAATTTGTCATAAAATGATACCCTTATAAAATAAAGTCTCCATTTGCATCAATCACTTGAGTTGTGCTGCCAATTGCAGAAGGTACCAATCTGAAAGGGTGGTCAAGGTCTGTGCAAAATCAGTCCAAGGGCCTTAGATGGCCCCCGGGCCACACATTGGACACCCCTGTTCTAAAGCATAAAATCTCACTTGATGCTTGCTGGATGAAGGTGGAGTTCCTTCTGAGCTCCGTGAGGAAATGTTTTGAGCCATGGCCGCACAGATGGATAAAGATCTTCAGCACCTGGCGAGACAGAACCGAACTGTAAGCAACTCACAGGCAAAATGTTTTTGCTAAGCGTTGGTCACCCTCACCTTCAGTTTGACATGACATGACTCCACCTGCAGTCTCTCCAGGAGATATTCCAGCAAACACTGGCCATAACCTGATGACTCATTGCAGATTTCTAAAAGAATGGTTAAGGTCAAAGGTATTTTGTTTTAAAAAACAACAGTATCCTCTAAATGTGGATAGCTTTGCAGAAACACTAGTACAACAAAAAGAATAATTAACAGAGGGCTTTACTTAAAATTTTTTTTTAATCATCTCCCTTTACTCTGATACCCCTACATCTAATTAGGTGCAATGAATACCTTTAAACTGTTAGACTGTGATTGTTTACCACTCACTTAACTGGTAAACAAAACAATGTCCCAAACTATTCAATGAGCATTTTTCAATTAAGCAATCAGGGCCCGTATTCACAAAGAATCTTAGGGCTGAAAGTAGGTCCTAACTGGCAAATTTAGGAGTAACTCCTAAAAAATGTGGGCGTGTCACTCCTAAATTGAGGACTACTAGTTTCTTAAGATAAAAGTAATTAACAACCACTTTTAGGCCTAAAAGTAGCTCCTAAATCTGGGATTCCTTAAAAGAAGTCAAGAGCACTCCTAACTCCCTAAGACCTATTCACAAAGACTCCCAAAATGGCTGCTGCAAGACGCAATGTGTTAGACACTCTGGATGATTCTAAATTGACCAAACGATACCGACTAAATTGTGTCCATTATATATTGTTCACCCAGCACTTATCCCAGCTATCAGCAGGCGTTAGGCAGGGTAATATGAAGCATTTCACATTTTTTCGTTTTTAAACTTCACCCTCTCTGTAAGTAGGCCGACACAAAGATGTCATCATGCATGATTTCTGCTATTTGCGTTGTTCATAATTACGCTTTTATCGACATTGAAGTTTTCCATTTCCTGGTTTCACAAGTGTCATTCAACAACCAATCACACTGCCTTCCGTCTATTTACTCGTACATAGGAAATGACGTTTTCAATAGCAACGGGACATCCCTCTTAACTTACTTTTAGGGATTTGTCCTACGTAAAAGTAGCTCTTAGTGCGTTTGTGAATAGGTTTTAGACGAAAACTCCCACGTAAGACCTTTTAGTGCGAGTTAGGAGTAACACCTAGCGGTAAGATAAGAGTCTTTGTGAATACGGTCCCTGGACTTTAAGGAAGAGCAGCAGAATGAAATACCTTTTTGGAAAAATGCCAACAATGTGTGTAAGAAACACAGCAATCGTCCTAAATAATGTACTATGGCCTACATGCAAAACCCTATGTAGTTGTAACAGTTTCACATACGGTGTAAGCACAGTGGTAGCAGAATCATGCTGTGGGGATGCCATTTCTCAGCAGAGAGCTGGAAGAATTTCACGCTTTTAATTAGTATAAAACAAAAAAACAATGAAGTATTTTCCTCTCGTGCTATAATTATGCTGTATTTTCTGCTTGTTTGTCACATAAAATCCCCCAAACATCCATTGAACTTTGAGTAGGTAAGTGTGGAAAAGTTTGAACACTTTTACATGGTATACACATATAGTTTTGATGGCTCTGAGATGGGGATTGTACAGTGGCGTAGTTGGTAGCACCAATGCACTGCAGCCAGAAGATTCTGGGTTCTGCAGGTCCTCTCTGTGAATGCGTGCGTTCACTCTGGGTACTCCACCTTTCTTCCACAGCTCAAACATGTTCGGTGATTGGTCTCTCGAAATTGTCCTTAGTTAAGAGTCTATGTGTGCATGGTTGTTTGTCTTGCATGTCTCTGTATTGCCCTGCGATGGACTGGTGACCTTGTCCAGGGTGTACCCTGCCTCTCGCCCAAATGAGAAGCAGGGTACACCCTGGCGTTAGGCACCAGCTCCCAGTGACCCTGCAAGTGTAAGCAGTTATAGATGATGGATATATGAATGGCTAGGTGGATGGGAGACGTTCCAGAAAACCAACAGGAACACCACTGCCAGTGAAGGATACTTCCAATCTCCTGGAACAGGTAACCAGGACAGGGGGTCTCATCATCTGCTGTTGCCTTCATCAGGGTGGGGATCTTAAAAGGATTAGAGGAATATTAAAATACAGGAGGAAGAAAAATAAAAAAATTAAACTTGGACTACAACAAAGAGAAAACAGGATTAATTTAGGTATAGCAAAATCAGACGATAGTAAACTTGTTTATTTAGGTGCTTAGCTTGAAGGCTACCAGGTAGAAGCTACAAGCCGCTCAGTAGAAACCACTAGAGGGAAGTAGTAAGCACTCAGTCATCCTCTGGTTCATCCAGGCTGCTAGCTATTCTGTCCTGATCCAACACAAGTTAAAGTCACTTACTTTCTGCAGGAAAGATAATCGCTCCATAAATGTTGCCATGATTTAGCAGTTCTAGCTGCGTGTCGCTCATCTTCCGGCCAATCTGGAAA
Organism: Apricaphanius iberus; assembly: GCA_028564705.1. Classification (NCBI taxonomy): domain Eukaryota; kingdom Metazoa; phylum Chordata; class Actinopteri; order Cyprinodontiformes; family Aphaniidae; genus Apricaphanius; species Apricaphanius iberus. Next base: position 165,224 of record JAPXFQ010002024.1, read on the forward strand.
GGCGGGTTTAAGAATGACAGCTAACCAATCAGGGGGCAGTGTCCCGTAAGTGTGGGAATCGGCGAATTAGGTCAAAGAAAAGACATCCAGCCTCCAACAGTGTAGGCGGCATCACTATGACTGGCCGCTCCGTGAGCCAATCACAATCACATTTTATCATTGGAAGTTTCACCTTCTCGCAACACGAATAGCAATATGGCGCTGTCCATGGTTGGCATGAACAGACTTTCTGCTGGATGAAATGTATTTGTTTTAAACGATTTTAAGCCTAGTTGGTGCATTCAGCAATCCGAAAATCATCGAAACTACAGAAGTCGAAGCATGTCGGGGTCAAGTGTGTGGAGTCGGAGCCGGGAGAGACTGAGACTTTTCCCAGAGCTTTTAGCACAGTGTGCAGATGAGGTAAGATCCAAAAATAAAAAAACTTATTAAAATTGCGAATGACATATATCCATGTAAAGAATTACCTAGAACACAGACGACCATATTTGCACTTTTTTGCGAATTATATTGCATCGACCGAATGTTTTGATGGACTCTAGGACTTTGTTAGTGAGGAAGTTCTATTAATGTATAGTTTATTTGTAAAGCAAGATTCACCAACAATGATGTTCAAAGTGCTTTATGATAAAAACATAACACAATAGGAAAACAAAAAAAAAACAATAGTGACAAAATAAAGAGAGGTAATAGAAAAAAACCTGCAATCTAGATCTTGACTAGAAATGACAAATTTCCAGTGATCATTAATCAAAGGCAGCTCTGAACAGATGAGATTTTAACTCCGATTTAAAGGAACTCGGTGTTTCAGCAGTTTAAGTTTAAGGGTTTTAGAACTGGGGTAGTGTACTTTTCTTCCTGGTTCTAGCGAGGATGCAAGCAGCAGCGTTCTGGGTTAGCTGCAGCCGTCTTGACTTTTTAGGCAGCTCTGTGAAGACACTATTGCAATAATAAATCCAACTAAAGATAAATGCATAGCTAAGTTTCTCTAGGTCTTGCTGGGACATCAGTTATTTAATCCTAAGAATGTTTTCCAGGTGATAGAAGGCTGACCTTCTGATTAACTTTATGTGACCTCTCAGTTTCAGGTCTGAGTACATTACTACGCCTAGATTTTAGGGTTGATCAGTAGTTTCTTTGTGTGTGTGTATATATATATATATATATATATATACCACGTTTTTCTCACAGTAGTGTTACTAATTAAGTTCAGTCCTGGGCATTGCATTGATCAGTAGTTTCTAGCTTTGACAAATAAAGCTGTGTGCTGACTTTTGGTCAGTCTGCTTTAGGTATAAAATTAATTACTTCAATTTTGTTCTGTCTAGCTGGAGAAAATGATGGCTCATCCAAGGATTTATAACTATGCATTCTCTGATGGGCTCAAAGTCACCTGCTTACATTGTAACATAGACCTGAGTATCATCTGGATTGTTTCGGGAACTAATCTTATTCGTTATAATCTGTGCTAGTGGGAGCATATATTAAATACTATGGGCCCCAGGATGGAGCCCTGGGGCACCCCATATGTGATTTCTGTTCTAGTTGAAATCCAGACCAAAATCCAATTGAAAATCTGTAGAAAGAGAAAAGTGGTTGTTTCCAGATCCCCACGATGCAATTAAACTAAGCTTCAGTTATTCTGCAAAGAAGAGATCTCAGAGAGTTGAAGACAATGGGCACTTAATTTTAGAGGAAAATCTATATATTCTCTGCAGGTACATGAAATGAAAAATTATTGAATGGTTTTAACTCTTTTAATCCATTTATGTAGGCAGCTGTTTATGGGAAGTGTGTTGCTGCCACAACAGCAGGCAAGCAGGAGCTGAAGAGGGATCTGTGTGCCAAAGAGTTTGAAGCACTGAAGACCTGCTTTACAAATGCAGTGAGTCATAGTCCTCAATAATAAAACCATGTGATATAAAGTTAAAATTGTTACAAAATTATGATTTAATTATTTGTCCAATTATTTTCCCAGGCAAAGAAGAGGAGCAGATGAATGACAAACATCTGGGCTGATCTGTGGGAGATAACCTGATATTCTAAATGATGCTAGAAATGTTTGAGTGGAGCTTTAATGTGTTAATCATAGAGAATACAAACAATTTCATCAGTTCATATTCATACAAAACAGTGTTGTTGAATATATTTTGACTCTTGTAAGCAGAATGTACAGCAAAACATCACACAAAGAAAAGTTTCCTTGTAAGGTCAAAGATGCTGAATTCTCAAGTGATGAACTTTTTAAAGAAAAAAAGATGATTAAAGTGAAAAATATATATAATCAACGACACCTGTTTTCAATTTCTGTCTTTATGGTGTAGAAAAAACAAGGTGTAGGAGAAAAAAAAAAACAACTAAATTTGGAAAATAAATTTGCACATTAAATCTGTACTGCAGCATATAGGAAATCAGCCATGAAAACAGTTAAACAGTGGGTCAATAAACTGACCCAACACCCAGTTTCTAAGGCTACAGAATATAAATCTCACAGGAGAATGTTCAACTTGGCCACCTTTGAAGGGTAGATAGTACAAGACAACCGGGACTGAAGACAGGCTCCTGATTTACAACATCGAGTTTGAGAACTCCTCAAACTAGACTGAATCATGGGCAGATTCCACACAGGCAGAGCCTATCAGCTGCCCTCAGAAAAGGGAATTACACTGACACGAATATAAACATTTTCTGATTTTGCATAGACTTCTATTTACACAGTGACCTTTCAAAAATGTTTTCAGAGACAAAAATAAGTTAATATTTACATAAATTAGTAAAGACTTTGGGTCAGCTACAGTACGACGGACTATTAGGCCCATTGTATATAAAAGAAAAGGGGAGCTCTAGATAAATCAAACAAATTTTCACACAAAAAAAACAAACAAATTCTCTGTCAGTCATTTTCAGAGAAAATTTTACAGGATTAAAAGCATATTTTTTTATATTTAGATAATTTCTGACATAAGGCAATTTTTTTAACAAAAAAACCCATTTGGGAAAAAAGTATTTTAGTTCGATGAGATTTTAAACCAGTTATTTTTGACAGAAAATGCCAGTCCTATAACAGTTGAGCTTTAAATTTACAATATGCACATCTAGATATATTTAGAAGTCTAAGTGGTAGCTACACTTACACTCTTCCACCTTGCTTTAACATACCATTATGAAAGCACAGTGGTGGCAACATCGTGCTATGGGGATGCTATTACTCAGCAGATATGGGCAAGAATTTTTCTGATTTTAATTTGTATTAAGATAAAGAAAATGTATTAATTTCAAATCATGTTATAACTACGCTCTTATATTTGCCAGTTTGTCCCATAAAATCCCCCAAACAGCCATCTAACTTTGGATAGATCACTATGACACAATCTGTAAAAGTTCAAGGGTTTGAAAACTTTTATAAGGTATACATAGCTTTTGATGCAGAATGTTGAAGTGGAGGCTGGTTTTTCAATGATGGTAATTGAATATCTTTGGTCACCAAAGGCCTCACCGTTCTGATCTTTTCCTTGGATCAGACTGAATTTTGTTGGGTTTAGATTCGACTCAACAGGAGAGACTAGTAGTCTAGGTTTTATTATGTTGCAATAATTAAAATTGCACACTTGCACAGCTCTCAGTGAGACCTACTTGATGCTTCTTCAGTCTTCTTGCGTTCGAGGCGTCCTGTTTGCGGAAAAGAGCCACATGTAGCTACCAATTACACTTATTTAATTATCAACATTAACCTCTTGTAAATTCATAGGACTGACTTAGTTTTTTTCTTGTCTGACTTTACGATGTCAGAAAATATCTCGGTATAAATATCGAAAATTGTAAGCTATCTTGAAAAAGTCCTGAGTTCTCTCGCAGATTTATGACTTTTTGACAGAGGATTTCTGAGTTATTTTATAAAAAATATTTGGAATTTACTCCAATTTTTTGGTTTATCCACTATGGCCCTAAAACTCCATGATATCTATAGAGTTCACAGTATGAAGGAGGAAAACACAGTCCCTAATTTAAGGCAACAGTGTGCTGGTCCACGGTCTTAGGAGCTCCTGCAGGTGTGGGGTTTGTGCTGAATGTGTGCGTGTTCTGATGTGTGTTACTCTGCTCCATCATCGTCTTTGGCCTGTTTAATCTGTCTGGAGTGCACTACTGCCCCAGCGAGCAGCTGCTGCTCCAGGGCAGCATGTAGGTCTGAGCCTCCCAGCTCCAGGAGGGGCTCCAGTCCAGGGACTCCTCTAGATCCTCCAGAGTCCTTCAAGGGCTCTGCCGCCTTGCCGGGTCCCAGGGCTCGTTTCCTGCGCTTCAGATCCGTCTCTCCCTGCTCCCTCTTCTTCTCGCGGGAGCCCCGGAGGCGTGCCTCGGCTCCGGCAGCCTCATCTCCCTCCCCTTCTCCGGGGTTCGCCTGTGCAGGAGCTTTCTCTTTGAGGTCTCTTCCTCCCGATTTCAAAGCTTCACCAACATCTCCCTCAGCCCCTTGTGAAGCTTTTCCAGCTTTTCTGGCTTCTATTACCTGCTGCAGCTGGGCCAGCCTCTCCTGAGTCTCCTTCGCCTCCTGCTCTTTCTTTGCTCTCTCGTTTATTTCATTGTCTACTCCAAGCTTCTCAGCTAGGTTTGCCTTCTCCAGCTCTTGATCTCTGATCAGCTTCTCTCTCTCCAACCGTTCCTTCTCCATCTGTGCCTGAACTTCTTTTTCTATCCTCTCTTTTTCAGCTCTCTCTTTCTCCAACTTCTGCTGGATGGCCAGCTTTTCCTGTCTCTCCTTATCCGGGAGTTGTTTCACCAATCTTACATGTACTTCTTTCTCTATCATTTCTTTCTGGAGTTTTTCCTTTTCCAGCTCGTTTTCACTCTGAATGTTTGTATTTATATCCCCATCAGGTCTGTCCTCCATTGCTTCTTTTGCTCTATCAAGGCTTCTTTCTTCATCTTTAACCAGAGATGCCTGATTATTTTGAGGCTCATCAGGTCTTTTGTTTCCTAGCTGCACTCCCTCCGCTCCCAGCTCTCTCTGCTGCTTTGCCCGTCCTCCAGGAGCATCCTCTTTGTAAGCCGCAGCTGCAGCAGCTTCTTTAACAACCTCAACTTCACCTCCTGGCTTTTCATCTGGAGCCTGTTTCTGCTCTATGATGGCAGCCTCTTCTCCTCCAGCTCCTGCTGCCATGACCGGCTCTTTCGCAGCACCATCTTCTTGGACACTCTTCTCTGCCTCAACATCTGCGGGTCCTTTCACATAAAAATCAAAAACAGACATTGAATTAATATGAGTGTGACACATTATTTAAGTCACTTTCCTTCTTCAGACTGCATAATTTAAAGCAGAAATATAACATTCCAGAGTGCAAAATTATCAGGCAGCTTTATTACTCTGGGTGTAATGGTAAACACAAATCACGGTTCAGAAGGTTTTTGGTATACTTTCATCTAGAAAAACAATTGTGCATAAGACTAGGGTGACTGTGGCTCAGGTGGTACTGGTAGGAGTTCTGCTTTTAACCAATGAGTTTACGGTTTGAACCCCTGCCCTGTCCGTCCCAGTCGTTGTACTTGTGCAAGACACTTCACCAACTTTGCCTGCTGGTGGCGCCTGTGTGTATGACAGTCAGTGTGCCCCAAGGAAGCTGTGATTATAATGTAGCTCAGCACATGAGTAAGTGTATGAATGATAGTATGAAGTGTTTTGTGGTCCTTTGACTGAAAAAGCACTATACCATTTAATTAATTACTTCCTTTTAATTCCTGAAATTAATTTGATATTATGTTCCGTAACCTAAAGCTGAAAATATACAAATGGAGATTTGATTGGATAAAAATAAATTACAAGAAGAAATTGCTAGAGTAGAAAACAATGTTGCCACTTAAAAAGTCAGTGTTAATAATTAGAAATGTTTAATCATTTAGAATTATAATAATTTGCCCATATTCAAAATCGTGGGTTACATTTTTAAAGGGGCAACTTGGATCTTATTTTTAGCATGGATTATGTTCATTTACTCACCCAGACAAGTTTGGAGCCATTTTGAGTCCTTCAGGAGAAGTATCTATCCATTTGCGATCAGTTTATATCCATATAATGGGATTTAATGGGGCAACCAAAGTGCAGCCTCTAAATAAAGTATCTACCACAAAACTTCTTCATTTCACCAATGTTTTTTTTATGAATCACTAGCAGCATTCCCGACAGTTCGGTGTGTCTCTGAGGTGCTGTGTGTAGTCTGCAGGGGTTTTTACAGGCTTTTAATCTGATCGATTCCTACTTACGGTGTCCACACCAAACACGATAAAGCGACCAAAAAAGCACGACACGTGCCTAGCTGTTGGCGTGCACATTCGAACCTTGAAGCTTGTACAAAGCGAACTGGATGCGCTTAAACTATGGTATTTTCGCAGAGCTGAGGCCAGAGTGCAGCTACCGGTGGATTATGGACTGAGCTGACTGAGGACAGCGTGTTCGACCTGGCCTTCAGCGGAGCTGAGGCCAGAGTGCAGCGGGCGGTGGATTATGGTCTGACGGAGGACAGAGTGGATTACGTGGCCTCCGGTAGAGCTGGGACCGCTGCACTGGGGGTTTGGTGAGTTACAGATACAATCCAGCTACGGCGGAGGGATCCATAAATGCCAGCGAGCACCCTCTCATAAACAATGGCTCCTCGCCGCCTGGAAAACGTGACCTGCTCGTTTTTTGTCGTGAAGGTCCAAGCTTCACCTGCCGAGACACCAACTACATTTCTGAGCAGCTGTCCATCTGTCTGCGGTTCGTAAAACTTTATATTTGAGCAGCGTGGGACGTGTTGCAGGAGCTGCTACCAGGAAACCAGGTGAGGAGGCTGTTTCAAGGCTCAATTCTAGGCAGAGAGGTGCTTTTACAGCAACTATAGCTCTTTTAAGAGCCACCCAAAAACCTCTTAAGAACATTCCTGTCTAAATAGTATAACCTATTTATAATATTTCTTTATTTTTCCTGTCTCTATTGAAAACTGCTTGTGTCATGTAGCTCAGGATGATTAGCCACGATGTTGATCAGTATTTCCTCCATGTCCTGCTGAGGCTGTGACTCCATGACAGTCACAGAATCACTGACACTCTGTCCCCTGATTGGCGCGATTTAACGCTGGAGTTCAGATTTTTCCAACTCAAGCGATAGACGCCATGAACGCGAATGCACAAAATGCACCATATAAAAGGCAGCGCAAATGTTCCATCGCATCTGTAGCGAGAATTTTTCGCACAAATCAGGCAGAAAAGCTTTTTTGCGACGCAAATATGCTTCTGAAGTGTCGCGGGACCCCAAGTCGCGCTTCATCGTGCTCCTCGATTGATTTTACATGTAAACCTGAAGCTCTAGTTGCTCCTATCGCGTTTGGTGTGGACACACCGTTACACCAATCAGCGATTTCAGTATTGTCGCAGCTGTCCGCCCTTGCATCTGTAGTCTAAAACCTAGTTTATGCTTCTCCGACCGCAAATTTGTACTCCGACGCAGACGTATTGACGTTTTTTGTTTATAGTACTCTGCTCTTTCACTCCACTCTATTGTTTTTTTTAGCGTTGCTCGACCGAGACAGTAGGGGGTGCTAAGTTTTCATGCCGTCTCTGCCTACGGCGTACACTGCGGCGTTTCTGTTTTTTCTAGGCTTGTGAATGCATTTCTTCCAACGAACGACAGAAAGTAAGTTTTGGTTAAGGTGTAAAGCTTTTTACTAGAAGTGCAGCTCATTGAATTCTCTAGAAACGTATGGAAACAAACACAGCAGCCTTTTTTGTTGTTTTCCTACACCTTGTGTTCAAAATCACCAAAGGAACAGATTAGATAAGTTATCCTTTCAATATAAAGCATATAGTGTCCAAACCCTGCATTAACTACTCTTTACAGCGAGTAGAGAGCCCCATTCTGTTGAAGCGATCTCTGGTTGTTGCTCAAACTGACCAATCAATTGCATACGCTATCCGTTGATGGATAGTTACAATTTGGGCCTCTACTCTGTGCGTCCTTGCGTAGGTGACTGAGAGCCCTTGCGTTGACGGATAATGGCGCTGCGTCAATCCGTCTCCGTCAAAATGCAGAAGCATAAACTAGGCTTAAGGCAGGTTGCGGAAAGGTAGCCTGTGGAAACTGAACCTAGTCCAGTTGGTCCTTTTCTTTGTGCAATTTGGAAACACGAAAACTGTGAAACATGTTGATCTTGACAGTGGCAAGTTCTGTGTAACCAACCGCCGTCGAGCACAGAGTGAAAGCCCTGCTCAGACTACAACTGGATTGCTGCATGGCAGAGACGTCAGTGTATTCACGTGTTACTGCAGATTAGAATCGGTTCGATTAAAAACAACTACAAAGCCCCTCCAAGACATTTGAACTCAAGTGGGAATAGTGAATCAGAAAGGGTTTTTTACCAAATTGGCAGATTTACAACATTATGAAATTGCTGTAGTACTTTGTCTTTTTCATATGTTTGCACAAACACTTAAATAAGAATAAAAATAAAATGTACTAAACAGATTGATATGCACACGAGTGCAAGAAACGATCAGTGCAAATCAGACCAGTACAGAGGAACACAACATGGGTCATGTGACTGATACAGAGCAGGTGTTAGGAACGGTTTTAGGGTTATTCATTATTCCACACCTTCTCAGCAGAGCGCACAACACACTGCAGTCTCTGTTTGTCCCTGATGGTAGCCCCAGCGTACCACACAGTGACGGAGGTGGTGAAGATGGACTTGATGATTGCAGTTAGAGCTGGGCGATAAATTTAGCTACACAGTAGCTGCATTAGCCGTGCCAGAGGTTCTCTAGCAGCGCCTTCCCCCTCTGTCACATGACTGTGCGTGGTCAGGTGACTCAAAGCAACCCTCCCTTCTTAAAGGGGCAGGAGCACCTTTGAACTAAAACATATTTTCATATTTTTTACATACCAAACTTTGGGTAAAATGACTTCGGTAACACTCATACATTTCTCTATCTGTAAATTTTCGGTATACCTCCCAGCCCTAATTGCTGTGTATAAGCAGGTTAATTTTCTTCAGCTGCCTCAGGAAGTTCATCCTCTGCTGGGCCTTCTGCTAGTGCTAGAAATTTGTAACAAAGCATTAGTTAAATGAGGGAGTTTTTTGGCACTATGCCTTATTTGGAGGCTGCACTTTGCTTGCCCAATTAATTACCCTTATATGGATATACACTGATCGCAATTTGATATAAACTTCTCCCAAATTCAATTCACAACAAATGTCATCTCAAAGCACTTTAAAACAAAAGCCATTTCAGTACGATTAAACAAACATTCCAAACAGTTAAAAGTTTTCTATGTAAGGAATCCCAGCACACTGCGATGAGTCATCAACGAAGGACTCCAAGTGGGGGTTCAGAGGTTGCCTTGCAATCGGAGGGTTGCTGGTTCGAATCCCCGAGCGCCCAAATCCATCTGTCCATCCATCTTAGGATGGCAAGACACGACAGCGAGATGAGGCAACCTCGCTTCTGTCAGTCTGCCCCAGGGCAGCTGTGGCTACGATTGTAGCTTGCTTCCACCAGTGTGTGAATGTGAGTGAATGAATAACGGATTTTGTAAAGCGTCTTTGAGTGTCCAGAAAAGCGCTAGATAGTATACTATAATATACTTTTAAGGCACTATTATCTTTATTAATTTATTTCAACAGGGACACATTAATTAAATATGCTAAATATGCAGATTTAGCTTGAGCTAGATTCCATCTGCAGTCCCTGAGCAGGTGAGTCACAACATGTACAATATAAAATATATTTATTCCTTGCGTAGGTCCAAAAACACGGCACCAACGAGCCCGCTCAGCTTTGCCTTCACCACCTCAACAAAGTAACCACATGCAGTTTCGGTGGAATGGTGTTTTCTATATCCAAATTGCATGGGATGTAGCATATTATTTTTGTTTAGGTGCTCTTTTAATTGCGCCGCAATTACTTTCTCTGTAATTTTTGAGACAACAGGAAGTACGCTAATCGGCCTGTAATTGCAGACCTCATGTTTGTCCCCTGATTTGAATACAGGAGTGATTACTGCGGTTTTAAAAGCAGTAGGAAAAAAGCTCTCTTCTATTTATTTATTTGTCAGGCATGTGATGGGAGTTACAAAATTGTCTTTATGTTTTTTGAGAAGAGCGTTGTCCATTCCCCAATTATCTTTACTTTCAGAATTTGTCAAGGAATGCAATATTTTACTTATTTCAAATTCATTTATCATTTTAAAATGTTGCATATTTTGTTCATATGAAATATTATCAGAGTCTTACACATTATTTGTATCTCTGTTTTGGATTCCCAGTTCTTTGACTGATTGTATGAACTAAATGTTAAATTGATTCGCCACAATTTGAGCATCAGTTTCTGGTTTACCATAAATATTAATTTCTAATTTATGACCCTTAAAACTCTTCCATAAAGTTACTTTATCAATGGTTTTGTCAAAGTCTTTTAGTATTTCCTTTCGCTTGTTCAATTAAGGTCATAAAAAAAAATTTGCTTTAGTCCTTCGTAACAGTGTGGTGACTTTCTTTCTGAGCTCCTTATACAGAAGGGAGTCTGTCAAAAGGCCAGTTTTCAAGGACTTTGAGTGCTGCATCTCTTAGTTTCATTAAATTCCACGTGGACTCATTCATCCAGGGAAGAGGTATTTTACCTTTGATTTTTCTAGATGATTCTTTGGAGTATTTCGATGGGAGATCATTAAAGGTTATCATGAAATCATTACTTGCCAATTGGCAATTTTTGCCACACATTATTTGATTGCGTTGTATTTGCTCTATTTCAGTATTAAACAATTCCAAGTCTTTCTTTGAGATATATGAAGCCACTGAATTGATAACAACTCTATTACAAGTTTTATATCTCATTTTAGATAACCTCCTGACTATTAAAGTAAGGTTGTGGTCAGATATACCAGTTATCAAGTTATAGGCTTTTGTAATTCGTTCTTCTTTATTTGTAAATATATGATCAATCAATGTTTCAGATGATTTTGTTATACGAGTTGCATTCTTTATCATTTCCGTCATGTAGAGCTTAGTTATTTGTTTTAATTTTTTCCTGCAGCTTTTGTCTAGCCAGTTGATATGAAAATCACCTAGCAAAATTATTTCCTTATTGTTACATTTTTTTAAGTATCTCAGTGAGATGGATAAAGAATATGTCCTTTGCTGTTGGAGGTCTATACAGCACAATAACTACAAATGGCATTACCGGTGAGAGTCTGATGGTAAATCCCACACATTCCAAAGACTCACTGAGGTTTTCAATTAATTTACGGTCAAACCTCTCTTTCACATATATCATTACTCCACCACCTTTTCCTTGTTTTCGATCACATCTAAAAACATTATACCCTGGTACATAAAAGACACTGTGTGGAGTTGATGGTTTTAACCAAGTCTTTGTCAGACCCAGAAAATCCAAATTTGAGTCTGTCAGCAAATGCTCAGTTTTTGACACGACACTCCTAATTTTCAAATGTCCACAAAGAATACCCTTTGGTTTAACTTTGGGGTCCCAGAGTATTTTTGCATGATTCACGGTTTGAAACAGCCTAAGCGCTGTCTGCTTTGAGGTCACGTCGTCTGTACATGGGCCTGTATCCACTAAATCAGAGTGAACACAGGGTATTAAAAGGTTAACCGTAGTGTCTTAAATGTAAGAGCCTCTCCACTCACCACGATACAAGTTGTTGAGTCATGTGAAGGCAGCGCAATACTGTTTCAAGTAGTTGTAGGCATACCGGTAGTTTGTATTCCTGTTCTGAACACAACCGTGCGATCCCCCGTATCAAACCCAGTGACCAGCGAGGCTGCAGTCGATGGAAACCTTCTGTCAGAGATCGAGCCATGAGCAGGTGTCGCTCCCGCGACTATTCAAGAATCCGAAAAGGAGCCACCGCTAGCCATGGAGACGGCAACAATTCCCAACCCCTCACCGTGCACACAGTCTGGTCAGAGAGCTGGACCAAGGCTGCTGGCAATCATCCTCGCCGCCACGGTGGATTTGTCCTCGAACCGCCCAGGACTGGACGAGGGAAGCACGGATAGCTTGGGCACTAAACCAGGAGACTGTGCATTGCCAACCGCTGGCCCAAGGTGAGCGCAGACTGCCGACACAGCCAGCGGAAACAGAAGCCTCGATGATGGTGAGTGAGTTTGGTTAATGGGACTGTTAAGGCCAAGACGCTGGGGGCTGTTTTGGAAGGAAGCCGATAGCTTGGTACTCTCAACTGGTAGCTGTGGTCCAGGGTTCAGTTCTATATCACCGGCAAGTAGTAGCACAATTAACAGTTCGATCTCTGTGTAGTTGCGCTTGCTCTTCCTCTCATGCATCTTTGGGACAGTTGCAGTACATCCATTGTTAAGCAGTTTTACATAGAAAACATGTTGGCTTGAAAATAGTTTTGTCTCATACAAATCACCAGTATTGTGGACACATATATTCCTAAAAACCAGCATGCTAAAAATGGTTTAGACTGTTTTGGTGAAGGGCGCACAGCACCTGCCAACCTGTGCGCACCAACCGCCGCCATGTTGAATCTCAGCTACACATGAATACAGCATTGGCAGCTGTTGGGAAAATTCTGCCAACTTGTGTTTTATCTTGTGTTAAAAGTAGTACTGATAAGATAACTTTATTAAAGGGAACATCTAAAAAAACTGTTAAAACTCCAACAGAGACAGAATTCTCCTTATCCTTATCTTCATGTCTATGGAATTCTCCCGTATCACTGGGAGTACCTTCTGTTTTGTTGTTACTTTTTAAACGTGCGTTGTAGAAGCTGTATACATGCATGCCGTACCTACGAAAAATATGAATACATGTACCGTTACACCCCTATTTATTACCACAGTAAAAAACGTAAACATCCCCGATATGAAAAATTGACAAAATTATTGATAATTTATAAAATGCTGGGCAAAACTTGTTTGGTCTGAGAAATATAAATTGAAATGTTGGAGGTTTCAGTTCCACCATGACCAGTTTCAGCTTTGCTGTACAAGAGCAAAATTGTCTATGTTTTTAATCAACAGCATAGGTGAGTGCTCAATCTCCAAATACGCCATTGTTTGAAATTATGCAGTTAAGAGGAATTATGAACATTAAGGATGAGCCGAGCCAATATCTAATCGATTACTTTGAGTGTGAAACTTTCAAAATCGATAGCCATTCAAAGGTTTCAAAATGATTTAGGTATGGTTAGATTTAGGTATGGTGTAAGGTTCCATTTTTCAAGATCTTTTTTTAAATTTTAATGAAAGGCAGTTATAATTTTTCCCCAATATTTTTTATAGGTCTTTGTGGAGAGTCACACCTAGATATTTCAGAGAGTCTGTATGCCATTTGAATGGATACTTCTAAGATAATTAGAGGGATGCCAATAAGAGAGAGTTTCTGTTTTCTCAGTGTTTAGTTTGTAACCAGATATTGGACCGAGACTTTTTAGGAAGTACATCAGCTGATACTTGAAGTTTGGTTATAAATAGAATTATATCATCTGTGTAGCATGCACTTGTATGTTCTGTTTTGATCATTGCAATACCAGTAATCATTTTTGACTGTCTAATATATTGAGCTAGAGGCTCCAGATTTAGAGCAAAGAGGAGATGTGACCAAGCACAACCCTGCCTCACTCCTCTTTCCAGTGTCAGCGAATCTGTTAAATATCCATTTATCCTTATTCTAAAGGTCGGGTTATCGTTAAGAGCTTTGACATTATTTATTACCAAGTCACTTATCTTAAATTTTTCCAGCACTTTAAATAAATGGAGCCAACTGACTGAATAAAATGCCTTTTCGGCATCTAGACTAATAATTACTGCATTCTTTTTGTATTTTTGTATATGATTCATTATATGTAAGGTTCATCTGATGTTGTCCTGAGTTTGTTGTTTGTATATAAATCCTGTTTGGTCATCATTTATAATATTTGGCAGAATATTCTCCATTCTTTTAGACATTATTAAAGGTATAAATACGATAATCACATTGAGAATTAAAATAGGCCTGTAAGACCCACATTCAAGCCTATCCTTTCCTTCTTTAGGTATTACCGATATAATGGCTTCTTTACTGCTTGGCGGAATCTGAGTTTTTTTTCAATACTCAATTGAAAGTGGTTAGGAATAAAGGACTAAGCTCTTCTCTAAAGGCTTATACTACTCTGAATTGAATCCATCACTCCCCGGTGACTTATTGTTTTTTAACCTTTTAATTGCACTTTGTATTTCTGCTATAGTTCTCAGCTCGTAATTGATCATTTTGCTCTTCAGTCATCTCAGGAAGATTCAGTGCATCAAGGAAAGAGTTAATTTCACTCTTTATCTTCTGCCGTTTTGGTAAACATTTTTTTAATAAAAAGATTCAAAGGCTGATTGTATTTCAATCTTGTTTATTTACTATTGTATTGGTCTCGAATTGTAAAAAAATTTCTATACTCTTGTTTCCCCAATTTCCAGGCTAATAATTTGAAAAATTTAGCACATTTCTCATAATATCTCCGTTTAGCAAAAGAGCATTTTTTTGGTTATTTTTTGCATAGTCAGATCATTAATTTATATTCTTATTTTTTAATTTCTTGTAGTGTTACCATATCGTTATTCTGTTATTTTGTGCAAGTCTATTTCCAAGCACTTTTATACTGTTTTGTAACTCTTGCATTGTTTTTTTGCCTTTTCTTAGCAGAAGCTACTGCTATTAGTCTACACCGTAGGACCGCTTTGGCGGCATCCCAGAGGGTAGGTGGAGAAATTTCACCATTGTAATTTTCTTCAATGTATCTTAAAATATCTTCTGACATTTTCTTTTTAAACTGTGTCATTAAGGAGGTTAGAATTAAATCTCCAGATTGTGTTTCTTTGCTTTTCGCCAACATTTATTTTCATAAAAACCAGTGCATGGTCACTTAAATCTATCGTACCAATATCTAGATCAACCACTTTTGGTCTATCTTTACTAAAGATGAAAAAATAATCTATTCTAGTATATGTTGAGTTAGGATTAGAAAATTTTTTATACTGGCTGGTATTTGGGTACATTTCCCTCCAGATATCTATTAGTCCTGTTTTTTATATCGTTTTGCGGATCTTTGTGGTTACTGCCTTGTTAAAACTCTTCTGATTTGAAACATCCAGGATAGGTTGAAGATGGAGATTGAAATCTCCACCGCAAATGAGATTTCCCTCAGAATGGTTTACAATCAAGTCGACAATATGGTTATAAAACAAGCTGTCATTTCCTGGTGGAGCATAAACATTGAATAGTGTGTACATGTTTCTGTTGACAGTACCTTTGACCAGTATAAAATCTCCTCCTTTATCTTTGTGCTCGTAACTCTGTTCAAAGACCACTTTGTTGGATATCAATATAGCTACCCCGCTTTTATGTTTACCTTTATATGAAGAATTATATATTTTTGTGTAACCGTATTTAGTAAGTTTTTGGTGTTCTAAGTCGTTTAGATGCATTTCCTGTAAGAAGATAAGATCTACTTTTTCCCTTTTTAGTTTTGTCAATATCTTTGTACGTTTAATTGGGTCTAATACGCCATTAAAATTAAATGAAGCTATTTTTTACTTTTCAGATGCCATTTACTTGTTTTACTGAACCAATAGGAACAACATCCCTGCTACAGCACTCCCTGACAGAACATAACACATTACAATAATAACCGTATAAAATGAAGAACTGGTTATATTGCAACATTATAGGTTCCATAGCAAAAGTATATAAATAATCCTTTACCTGACCAATATTTTGGTCGAAATTTGGAGGGAAGTCCTTATAAATTAGTAGAGGGAAAAGGGCCCTCTGTGACAACTCAAAGTGTCCAATAATTGTCCTGACCCTCCAAGTAATTATTATAGATTACAAGGAAAACACGAAGACAGCTACAAAGAACAAAATTACTTTCACCATTTCTCTTCTGTGCGGAGGTATTCTGCTAAAGGCCTGGAGTTTGGATACGGTGGCAGCCAGTCCGCCAGATGATTCATGGAGATCAGTCCCTCTCCTCCCAGCGACATGCCTGGACTCTGACTCCAGCAGCTCCTTCAGGTTCTGCTGAGGGGGGACCATACGCACCACGAAGCCTCGGTCGCGCATATCCTTCGTTGCTTCATGGGCTGTCTGGTAGACCCGTGTCCCGTCTTCATAGAAGACGCGGAGTTTAAATGGGTATGGGGTTTGAAATCGGATTTTATTCTCCCTCAGAATCTGTTTTGCTTCGTTATATTCCTTGCGGCGGTTCAGAATGGCAGCCAGGTAATCGTGGTCGAAGTAGATCCTCTGGGCGTTAATGTAGATCTCCTTTTCCCAGGCCTTTCTTAGTATTTCTTCCTTTGTTCGGTACTGCAGGAACTGTACTACAATCGACCGGGGTTTGCCTCCATCTGCTGGCTTCGGCGCTAGAGTGTCCTCTCAATGTTGAGCTCCAGGGAGTCAGGGAGGCTTTAATTTCTCTTTAATTAACTTTTCCAAGAAATCAATCATTGAGCTACCTTGTTCTTCGTTTTCTGGTATGTTAAAAACCCATAGATTTCTCCTCAATGCCCTCGCCTCTTGCTCAGTAAGCTTTTGTTTCTAATTCTAATGAGAATGTGAGTCTGATACAGCTCCATCGGGCTGTGAATATGGGGCGTGTTTAAACAGAACAAGGAAAAAAATGCCACTGCACTCAATTGGATAGACCTATAACCAATCAGAGGAACGGAAGTGTGTGACGTTGCTCTGCAAAGCAACGGACGTCATCTGTTCCTCTCTTAAAATTCCTCGTTTAAAATTAATGCCCTGTCGATATCTTCTAGAACAGACTCGATGGCTAAATCTACACATCTCAGTTCTCCAGCGGCAGCCATCGTTGTTGTAAACAAATTCAACTCAGGCGCTCTTTGGTGACGTGGTTGATTTCGTTACTGTTGTTCACCTGTCAATCAGCGTAAGCCCGACTTGATTGGTCCGAACAGATCTTGTTCAGGCACAATTGCTCCTCAACGGAGAAATGCCAGAGCGAACTTCCAGACCATGTTATGGGCGGGACCAAGTTCGGTTGAAATCCAGGCTAGTCGACACCCCATAGCATACACAAATGTTTAACGCATCTGTAACTCTGATCAAAAAAAAGAAAAAAAAAGAAACATGGCACCATTCGGTGTAGCAGTCCTAATAAAGCAAATACTGACCTTATTATGGCTATTAGAATATGATTTACTGTCCCCTTTCTATCCCCAGCAGGATTCTATTTTTTTTTTTTTTTTTTTTTTTTTGAAAAAGAAAAATACTTTATTATAAGTATATCATTGACTTCAATAAAAATAATGATTAAAGAAATGCATAAAATGTGTTTCACATGTAGAAAAATACATAAATAAAATGTCATGGGAACGGCCTGGACAAAAGTTTCTTTAAGAGGACTGGTTGCGGGTAGAAAATATACCCAATGTATTTTTTTTTATTTAAGTCCCTCAACGATAATCTTGTTTATATATTTTCTTGGTGGAGAGATCATGCGAGGATATTTGCCAATCCTGGCTGATATTCAGCATCTGCCATCATAAGAGCCTTTTGCAGCCGTGTTTGGAATTCAGTAACTGTTAACATAGTTAAAGCCAGGGACTGTGAACCATAATATTTCTGCACAGAAATTTCCACACCAAATAAATATCAGCTAGGTAACATTACAGAGGGAAAGAAAGGGGAAAATTTATTAAATATGATTCTTGGTCCACCTGGGAGAATAACTTATCTAGCATCGATTGACAGGGCGGGTTAGGGTTAGGGTAATCCTGTCAAAGGATTCTACTTCTTGAGAATCAGAATCAAATCGATCCTTGAAATTTGAATCTATACCCGGCTTTATCAAAGACATATCAAAGATAGTCAATTTTTATATTTGCTGTAGTTCTGATCTGAAGAGATGTTCCTTCGCTGTTTTATAGAACAGTGGATGGATTAATAAGATCATTTTGTGCCAGCTGACAACAGTAAAGGAGTATTATTCCTAGTTGCTGGGCCCAAGTAGAAATCAGTTAAGCAGCATTGAGGTTGAAAACACATTGTGGATGTATTTACCGCCTGGCTGTTTCTGGTGGATTTCCTTGTGCTGCTCTTCTATGACAGCCAGCAGTTTCTCCTGCTGGTCAAGAAGTCTCTTCTGTTGCTCCTGCTGCTCCTTGATCACCTGCAGCAGCACTGCGTGGTCCAGCTGGCCCTCTGCACGAACACAACAAACATCAAACTGTAACAAAACAGGCTGCAGAATAAGTAATGAAGGAATGGCAACGGAAATGAATCTACTCAACACACATCTCTAGACCATAGCCTCAAGAAAAGAAGACGAGAGGCAACTGTGAGTAGACATACAAACTATATATTGCAGACAATGGACAGACGATTTCATTACTATTAGAGATGCACCAGTCAGAAATTTCTCAAGCTTTTGTCTTTGACCTGCAGATGAAGCTTGTAGCAAAGTTTGATTTCTCTTTAGGAACAATAATGCACCAAGATAGAAAAATTGAAAAAAAAAAAAAAAAAAATTCTAGCCTTCCTTGCGATTAGTGGTGTAACAGTCACAAAACTTATTTTCTTCCATTCAATTCCTGAAATTCATTAGATTTGATTATGTTCTATAACTTAAAAAAGTTAAAAGTACAGAACTGAATGGCAGTTTAATTTTTCTTCTTCTTATAACTAAAACAGTACAAGCAGACATAGCCAGAATAGAATACAAATACTAGAAAAAAAGTCAGTGTTAGAAATCCTAAAATATTACTTTGCCCATATTTGAGAATTAAGTATGCTTAAAACTTTGGAGTTGTTTAGATGTTTTGACAGCCTTGTCTCCCAGCTGTACTTCAATGCAGCACTGACAGCTATTTGGGAAAACAGCAGCCATTCCACCAATTTGCATTTTATGCAAAATAAGACATTTGGGCTGATTGGATGCTACTAGCAGTTACTGGTACAGTATACATGAGCTGGTTTTTCTTTAGTATCAGTGATATTTAGATTCAGCCTAACATTGTTTCAGGTGATTAAAATTAGTTCGCAGACAAAGTTCTGGTTCGGTCCAGTTTTGTTTTTCAACTGTAGCTGTAATAGAAACTATTAATGTTCCCAGAAAACAGAGTTTAGTGATAGCTGCAAGTCCTTTCTATGTTGCTTTGGTGTCACTTTTAAAAGTTGCACTGCAGGTCAATGCGCTGCGCCGGAGTTCTGCACATAAACATTCTGCACATGTTCAGAAAGAAAACAGCTGAATTCGTTGGATATACATGCGTACCAAACCAGGGCCAAACTGAAAGATACGAATACATGAATTGTTACACCTTTAATTCAGAGTAAAGGCAATGTCACAGACTGTGTTAAAGAAATTGCTGATTAACAACTTTTGAATTTGGTCAAAGATCACGGAGTACCATCTAATACCAATGATTAATGTGATTAGTATTAATATAACAGTTGCGTAAAGGGAGAATGTAGATATTTACTTAAACATTTTTAAATTCATCCAACTTTCCTGTAATACATTTGGCTTTCACGGTATCTGCTTTCAGTCCATCTCTCTCTAGTAGTCTAAATAAGCCTCATCATTAAAAATAGGATTATTGAGTTTTCTCAACTGACCAGTCACGGGTCAGGACCAGTGAAGTTGAAAATTGGTAAATTCTGGTCAACAGCAGGTTTCTTGGTGCATCTCTATTCAGTTCTAAAGTATTTGTCAACTAAAGAGTAGTTAGTAATAATGCATATGTGTTAAAAGTAATTATTATTGGTGAGCAGGTGAATGAATGTTGAAAAGAGAAACGGGTTGTGTAACAGAATAGGAGGAAAGAGGAAATCCATACCTTCAACCAGCTTTTTTATCACTGCAATTTGAATCCACCAGAGAGAAGGGAAAAAACGAGAGCGATTAAGAAGAGGAGAAAAAAAGAGGGCAAAAGTAAACAACAGATTATAAGAGTGAACAAGCCAAATAAGACTGCCAAATGCATAGAGTCAGGAAATCAAAAAAGGATTGCTACATGTTTTAACACTTATAATTATAAAAAATGGACCACATAAGATGAAACAAGCAAAGAGATGAAGAAAAGAAGCAACAAATGTTTTTTAACTTCTGCAACCTTTTCAGGAACCAGGGGTTCAGTTTTGGGAAACGTCATTTCCTTCTAGTGCGTTGGCTTGTTTTCTCTGCATCTTGACTGAAGACCTTTTATTACTTCATTGAGAATACAAGTGCCCGTTTAACTTACCGTCCATCTTCTCATCTGCTGTATCTTTGCTGTCTGCAGCTGCGGCGCCGTCTGCAGCACGGTGATGCTCTCCTTCAGAAGCTGGAGCTAGCAAAAAATGTAATGAAGGTTGAAAAATATCCCTGCATTTCCCCCAAAAGGTCATTTAAAGTAAAGCTTCAGATATTTACCCTTTTCTGCAGCATTGGGTTGTTTGGCAGCTTCTTCAACCTGTGCTCCTGCTGCCTGATTGGCTGCCCCAGCTGCATTCTCATTAGGAGCATCTTTGACAGGTTTTTCTACCCCCTTTAGATGTGCTGAATCCTCTTTGCCCACCTCTCTTGCAGGCTTCTCCAACACCTTACTGGACAGCACTTGGCCACCTACTTTCCCCTCCTCCCTCCTTCCAGCGGCCTCTTCATGTTTCTCCTCAGCATTACTTTCTTTTCTGTTGTCCGCCTCCAGATCGTCGCCCAGTTCTTTCCTTTGTGGTTCATCTTTAAACCCTTCTTCAGGGGAACCAGCTCGCCTCTCCTTCTCTTCCAGTTCTGCATTATTTTTCCTAGAGTCTACCCTCACTTCATCTTGAGGGATGGGTGGCTCATGGCGATGAGCTTCTCCCTCCGGCAAAGCTGCAGCAGAATGACCAGACGATAGTGATTCCACATGACCCCAGGTCCGGCTGATTTTACAGTTTGCTTTAGCTTCCTTACCAGCATCAGGGCGATCCAGCTGCACCACTTCTTCCTCCTTCCTCTCAACAGGTCCTTTGATCTGGGGGGGCTCAGCGGCTCCCTCTGCAGGCTGCACCACGTTTCCATCTGGAGGATCAGGCTTCTCTTCTTCTGCTGGTTTCTTGACTGCAGCTTCATCTGTGGAGCAACAAAAGCTTTCTTAAAGTGGCTGTTGCTGCTGCGTATCACTGCACTGCCGTATCGCTTCAAATATCAATTTGTATAACATTTTATTTTCCCTATGCGATTATAAAGTTATTTTGAATTCAACTGCCTGTGTGACAGTAAAGGGATGAAACAACTTTTATCAACTCCTAAACATTGGGCACATGGAACTTCATGTTAATAAATCAGAATTATAAAAAAGATCATTTATTCAACAAATTGAAACACCTACAGTATTTTACACACAGTAGATTCAACACACAGAGATATATTTTCACTGTTTATTGCTTTCAAAAATTTGAACATTCTTTTAGACCGATCTCTGATCAAGGAGTGGCTTAACGCAACGACTGCAGTAGTTCTGTACCCATGGTCCCGATACGGCCATATGTGGGGGCTCTGCTACAGCTCATGCCTTGTGACTCTGCCTAAAACTTGAATCGGCTTCATAATCTTACGGCTACTCTTCTCCCTGTTGCACACATCACAGTTTTTCGTACCACTCAACTTTCAACGAATAAGATTGCATACAGAACACTGCTTGTCACTTGTAAAGTGAGTGCTTGCTGAATAACTCTAAAATTAGTTTACTTTCCTAGAATAGTGTAAGCCATCCCATTTTTATTTTTAAAGTCCTTATTTTTTGCCTTGTGTGAACTATTGAATTCAGGTTTTTTTTTATTTTATTAATATATAAAGTTCAATATTAGTTTTAATTTGTTGGAATAAATTAGCTTTTTGATGCTATTCAATTTCACAAAGATGCACCTGTATCTTACCATCAGTTTGTAGGCCTGAATCACACATCAGGATTTTAAAATTGTTGCAAGAGCATCAGACTGTGATTTTCTTTTTTTAATCGACGTTTGTGCAGATATTCTGTTTTGATCCTAAAATGTGTGATGTATGGCACAGCAAAGATAAGACACCAAACATGATACCATGAGGATGTGGCACTGGTTTGTGAACAAGTTTTAACAGAAATAAAATCTTAAAAATCCATGCACTGGATAAAGGAGTGGACACAGCAGGAGCTGGGTCTCTACTTGCTATACAAAGATATTAGGGATGGGAATCGTACAACATCTCACGATTCAACTCGATTCCGATTCGTGGGGTGACGATTCGATTCAGAAGCGATTCTCGATTCAAATCATTTTTTTCCTTAATCAATACTCTTTCATTCATCATTTGTGTTTGTAATACACACAACTTGATCTGCCAAGTGTCTGTAATGAAGTGAGCCATGAATGTAATAGGACATCAACACAAAATGGATTTTACAATCCATGTTGAGAGAAGGGAACTGGTTCAAAAGTAACAAGACATGAAATTGCAACTGGACATCCAAGACCTTTTAAACAAAATTTCTAGTCTTGAAAAAAAATGCTGATATATTTTAAGAAGAAACAAAAAATAATATGTACTTTGTTTGTTCTTTGGTACGTAGTAGAAAATACATTGAAAATATTTAGTATCCACCAAATGTTGCTTGTCAACTATCATTAAACAGAAATTTATGGCTTATGTTATTATTTTCATTGTTTTAGTTATAAATTTTAAAAATCCTAACGTTATTGAACTCAGCATATATTTCGGACTTCCTTGGAAGCGCCACAGGTGTGCCGCGCTGCTGGATGTTTATGTTTAGCTTATAAAGAAAGATCGCTCTTATATACTTGCAGATTTACAACAAAAAAAAAAAGAAAAAAAACTTTAGCCAAGGGTGTCATTAGCATTGAGAAGACCTTTTAGACGACCCAAACATTTACCTTCAGCAAAGACGGGGCGGGCTGGATTTCTCTTTCGTCTTTCATCCTGAAGTTTTAGCCTAGCGCTAGCTAGCCAACGGCACATCAGACATGTCAATGCGAAGGTGGCCGTTGCATGACAGACACTACGCGAAGCGAAAATGTTAAAAGGTTCAGAAAACATTTTTTTGAGAATTGATTCTCAAACATTTCGGATCGATTCTGAATCTTGTTACATAGGAATCGAGTTTCAGACGTGAATCGATTTTTCCTCACACCCATAAAAGATATGCAGGTCAATTATTATTTTCCACTGGGGCACGTCATTATAGACACTGCTCTGACTGACTTCTTTTTTATGTATTTATGGACTGTGGTCAAGTGAGCTGACAAAAATAATTCAAAGGCATATTTGCACATCGGTGCCTGTCACCTTGCTTTCTGATTGGCTACACGCTGCATTCAACTGACTGCATATTTGTTTCTCCTCGCAACACACCACACATGATGTGATACTCGGCCACGACGGTCCAACATGTTAAATATCCCAGATTTGGATGGTTCTGATCTCAACGTCCTTTCAATCGGTCCAGACCGCTTTGAAAACACCGCACATGGGAGGAATGTCTTTTAGGATTATCTAAGGGAAAATCGGGGCAGAATTGGCCCAAAGATCCAGCTGTGTGAACCCTGCATCCAAATATCCCTACTACGCCTACAATACTACGAAAAGCAGTATGCGCGCGATGTGGTAGATCTGAATCTCCAGCATGGATTTGAGAAGTACGCATTAAGTTCCCGGATGTGTACTACCGCCACAGTAAGCAGCCGGTGTACACTACGCCACCCCACAATGCAGTGAAAGCCCCAAAATCACAGAAGAGTGACCTTGGCTATGGAGGAACCACCAACCATCGACACTGACCACAATTTCGGCATATAAATGTAAAAGTGTAGCAATTTTACTGATTAGTTTAATTGTTTGACAACTGATTAAACATTTCATTTGAATAGGCCATGTTTAACCAAAGGCACCAAAGGCGACATAACTCAACGTAAACATCCGGCAAAATGGTGAAGCAGAACGTCCGATTTCATGCCTACTACTCACTCGTTTGCTACCCAGTATGTACTGCATCAACGGGCAAGTAGTAGCTACTACGTAGCATGTAGTACATACAAAGGTTTCGGAAGCAGCCCAGGGCCCTCATTTATCAAGTGCACTTATGCATAGATCCATGCGTATGTCGTGCCTAGGAACAATTCTATGGGTTGTGTGGTATTTATCAATTTGTAATTGTGCGTGGAAAAGTTCCTAAATATAAGTACAGTTCTGATTGTTCATATGCACTGAATCTATTGTTAGAACGGAGGAACTGGAACACTGAAACAGTTTTACTTTTTATATTTTTACATTTTATGGCCTCCACCAAGGAGCTCAAGTTGGCGTCTGTCGGTGTTATAGCAAAATAATGTAAAAGTTACAGACGGATTGGCAATAAACTTTCAGGAAATGTTTGAAATTTGCCAAAAAATACATAATTTAATGTTGCGGGTGATCATGCATGGCGATCCCATCACTGGCAACCTGCGCTCTGCGGCAGCAGAACCCCCCACCCCCGTTTATTTGTTTAATTATTACAACAACCACTTCAGCTTAATGGGATTTTGTCACACCTTTAATTAAAAGGTTTGTTAACTAATCGTGACAACTAAATGGTCCTGCTTATCAGTGAAGCAGACTGATCTTTTTTCCTTGCGTACTGATGGCAGCACAAGCCGCGTCTCCAATTACGCATGGCCGCAAAATAGTCAGATATGACGATGGAGCACCCTTTATATTAGATCTCGTCCAGCTGTGTACTGAGAGATTTTATTGTATTCAGTTTAATATAGAACCCTTTTTTTCCCTTAATTTCCAACAGGAACATCTCCCCTGTTCCGCATTTACTGCCTGTCACCTTTTTCCCAAGCGGAGTTATCTTTTTGTATTAGTTTCCCCTGAGCTGTTAGAATCAATCAAAATGTTCATTATTAAATTATTTAATATGTTCAAAGACATTAAGGATTTCCACAGAAGTTAGTATTAGCAAATGAAAGTGTTTGCCACATTTTTTTATTTCTGCTCTGTAGTAGACATAACGCATGCGAGAATTTAACAGAAACGCTGATCGGAAAAACTATCGGTGGTGAAATTAATTTGTATTAACTGACTTTTTTTAGGTCTGTACATCATTAATACTTTTTTATTGCCCCACGTATGTTTCACCTCGATCTCTCTGTCATTGAAATTCCTTTTATCGCTCTCTTGGGAATTATTTTAAAGAAGAACGTAAGGACTCAATGCATTTCACAGATGATGTGGTGTTACCAAATATGGTTAATTTAATTTCTGTATGCAAATTACTGAACAGGCACGAGGACCTGAGTAGGCAGAAGTGGGATTTATCACCACATGATTGTGGACGAGCATGCGTATGAGTAGCTACCTCAAATTTCATAAATCAGACTTTCGACTGTTCATACGAACATTCTAAATTTCATTCGTAGGATAGAATATAGGAAGGTTTCTATGAACGTTTGATAAATGAGGACCCTGGTCTTATGGTAAGAAACTCAGGGGACAGAGAGGAGCAGAGGAGAGTCCAGCACGAGCTCCAGTGGAGGATCAGGAAGGCCAAGAAGGACTATGGGGAGAAGCTGGAGCCGAAGCTGGCCCAGGGCAACGTGCGGGACGTGTGGAGGTGGTCTGAAGAACATCTCCGGATTTGGACAGAGCGCCAGAGGGGCAGCCGATGGGGACCAGAGCCAGGCGAATGAATACAACTGGTTTTTCAACCGCCATGACTCTCCCCCCACTCCCTCTGCCCCCCTTCCCGCCCCGCCCCAATAAACTGGACTGGTCCCACAACACTACTGCACTGTACAAGAAGGGCCAACCTTCTGAGGAGACTGAGGTTCTTCGGAATGAGCATGCCTCTGGTCAGGACCTTTTATGACTCTGTGGTAGCCTCTGCTCTCCACTACGCTGCCGTGTGCTGGGCCGTGGGCAGCACAGAGTGGGACAAGAAGAGACTGAACAAGCTGGTCAGGAGGGCCAGCTCCGTCGTGGGCTGCCCCTTGGACTCTGTGGAGGAGGTGAGGGACAGGAGAGTATTAACCAAGCTCACCTCCATCATGGAAAACACCTCCCACTCACTACATGGGACTGTAGAGGAGCTAAGCAGCTCTTTCAGTGGCAGACTGAGACACCCTCAGTGCAGGAAGGAGCGCTACCGCAGGTCCTTCATCCCCACTGCTTTCAGACGGTACTACACTACTGTATAGGAATTCATGTGCAATAACCCCCATGCAATACCACGTGCAATAATTTATTGCATCTACGCCACTTATCTGTGTCACTTTATTAACCTGCACTAGACGGAAACTGCACTGCTAATTCCATACTATAGTATGTCCTTTATCGACCCTCCACTGTATACATTTCTGCCCCTTCAGTTCCCATTTCGTCAGTTTTTCTTCAATTTTTTATTATTATTATTTTATTTTTTTATATTTCCTTTTTGTGTAGTATTGTATATAAGATCCCCTATTGATAGTCAATGTATGTAAGAAACCTCCATATAGTCATTGTATTTAATAGTTACAATCAGGTCTCAGAATAGGCAGGAAATGAGCACACAAGAATTAAAAATCTTAATGTCACAATGGAGAAATTCACTAAAGACTTATCTCATCTTATCTTAAAAGGTTCAAAGTGTTTATTTAAAAAAATCCACTAGGTGGCAGCAAATGCAAAACCAACACAACTAATTCTGCTGTACATGACATAAAATTGGTAACAGGAGGTTGATTTCAAACAAACAGGAAACTAATAGAAAAAGAACAAATTAGGGGAATTAAATGTGGGAAAGAATAAGAGGGATTTCCTTTATAATGAGGGGCTTTCTGCCAAACATCTGCCTTTCTGCATCTACTCCTGTGTTAGACCAAAAGAGAAAACCCTGATAAAAATAAAGTTCTCATATTCATTTGATTCTTTTTATATTCTAAAGCCACATCATTCGTTTGATCCATACAGGCCGACAGTCATTTTATAGCTACCACAGGAGGTATGAGGGTAGAGGAGACTGAAGATGATGTACTCTAAGGGGTTGGGGGCTAGTAGGAGAAATGAGCAGAGGCAGAGGGGCTGAGAGAAATTGCTGGAGTTTGAAGGGCATCCATCCTACTTCATCAATTTCAAGCACCGAGCTCTGCTTTCAGATATTATCAAGAGGTTATCTCCTCAACCTGCCTGTCTGTCTACTGGTCACCCAGTCTCTATTTTTTTTCTTAACAATTTTCAAACAATTACATTCTGGTGCTGTGGCTCTGGGCTTTTGTTTCAATCTCAATAGGCACGTTTCCACCATCAGAAATTCATGGTAATTTACATTTTTACTGGCGGGGTTATCTCTTTTTCCGCTTCTCTCAGCAGCTGTCTCCACTAGAGGGTGACACGGGAATCAATTGTTGCTCCCGTCCCAGCCCGAGCCCAAAAAAATACTCCAGTCACGTCCCGATCACGTGACAGCCCGCCCCAAAAAATCTTGGCCTGAAAATATCCCGAGAGAAAGACTCCCGTCCTGACCCGAATCCCGTAGATTAGTAATTTACCTCCTATGGCGCTCGCTCCCCCCGCCACCCTTTAAACCATAGCGTAGTACAGTATCAAAGATCATCTATTTAGCTTTATCCGCCATCTTTAACTATATCCTGCATTCTCGTCGTTTGGCCACCTTACCACGTCATGAATGGACTCGATTCGTCTGACTACCAAACTATTAAAATACATGCATTTTCAGTCGGATATCATATGCTTACCAGTTTATCCAGGTGGTATAGCAACAACGTAGCAGTTTCAGTTTTGGTGCGTGCAGTGTAGTAGACCAGATGGAATTCAACTAAAGACAGCGATCTGTCAGATTGCATTTTGCAGCGGAGTTAATAACCACACACATATTTGCACCGCATTGCAGCGTTATTTTTTAAAGCTAATTCCCTCATATCTGACAACATAAATGTAAAAAAAAAATTTAATTTCTAATTTCCGGTTTCCCGTCCGATCCTGTGGGTTTTTTCCTGTCCCGTCCAAATCACGTTACCAACAGTGAAACTGACTCCTGTCCCGCGGGAATCCTGCAGGCATCTCGTGACCCGTGGGAATCCCGAAAAATTGTCACCCTCTAGTCTCCACACACAGTTGGCCCTCTTAATTAATCAGCTGCAGACACTCGCAAATCACACTGATCAGTGTAAAAACCGCACAAATCAGCAGAAATAACAACTGAATACAGCAGGGCTTGTTGCTGCATTTCTGCTTGATCTGACTCGATTGGAAACATTTTCTGTGCATATACACCCATTCAGGTACTCCGTAGATTCCTGAAATGGCCTCGAAAACAGCCCTGTGGGCTGGGCCCGATGCGGTGGAGACAGGCGGGTATCTGGAAGGTCTGGTCAAATTACCCTTAAGTTCCAATAGTGGAAACCAACCTACCCACTATATTCCACTTCATCAGGCTGGGACAACAGGGCCATTTTTGGAGCAATTTCGGGAACCAACTGAGTACCAGTCTGGAGGTATGTACTAGGAATGGCCCGATCCAGTCACTTAGCGGGGACTGTGGCTAAGTTGCGCTGATTGGTTGTAAATCCGAGGGAAATAACCAGCTTTGTAAAATAAGAAGAGTGGCAGGGCTGTTTATAACAGCAAAAAGAATCGCAGCAACAAGCCCTGCTTCTTCCATGTCGATCTTTTGTTATTTCTGCCGCTCGGGGTGCCTTTTTGCACTAATCAGTGACAATACTAGCTGCTGTAGTGATTCCTTAAAGGTTCAAATGTGTATGGATGTATAGGAGTGGGGCAACGAAACAAGTTAAATTACCCTCAAGTTCTGATAGTGGAAACGCGCCGAATAGCACTTTGCCTCATTTTCATTTTTCCCCTCTAAAAGCTCAATTATTCTGCAGCACAAGACAAGCAAAGCAAAACCAAACTGGCGTCCTAAGCTGCATTGACTTGTTAGAGGGGGACATTGACTAAGATGATGCTCCCAGTAGCTGTTCGTCCTTCATGTCGGGTTATCAACTTAACGTAGAGAGTACCCTTTTTCTTTCTGTCTCCACTCTGTGTTCTCAAATCCCCAGACAGTCGTGGCAGATAGCCACTTGAAGTGAGCAAAGTTCTGGTTCTGTTGGAGGTTTCTTCCTGTTAAAAGAGAGTTTTTCCTCTCCACTGTCGCTACACGCTTGTTCAGTATGAGGAATTTCTGTGGTCATAGTCTGCATTAATGGGGCAGAACCGCAAGTCAATGATTCAATGCAATCTGCTGGGATATCCTAAATAGAAAACCTTTAAACTGAATTGAATGCATGTATGCTTAATTCATTAATGTATGTATGATTGATTGAAATTACTTCTCTTTTAAAGAGCCTTCAGATGTCATCTGTAAATCGGGCTATATAAATAAATTGAATTGAACATTTCGCTGCTGTTGTTGGTACATTTTATAGAGAATAATGACATTCAGTGGCGCTGGCCCCAGCTCCGGCCCGCTGAGGTAAATGTTTCCACGGCTCATTAGTAAACCACTTTCATTTACAGTCCATCAAGTGGCTAAGTATCTTCCAGTCAATGGAGAAAGTTGTGAGCTTTACCGTGTGGGCCAGGGAGGTTTGGTGGAGGCAGGAGATTCTTGTTGGGTGCCGGTGGAGGAGGAGCTGGGACTTTGTAGCTGGTGCCGCTGCTTGCAACAGAGAGCGTGGTGAAGGTGCTGATCAGGAGTATTCCAAGACCTACACAAAGGACCAGCTACAGGACAAAGAAAACAAAGGTCAGAAATGACACATATCCTGTTTTCTAAAAGTTATACATTCACATTTTGTCACACGATGGAACAGAATTCAATTCATGTATGGAAAATCTGTAAACATACCAAGACATGGTTGTCTACTGAAACTGACCGGGAGAGCATTAATCAGAAGCAGCCAAGAGGCTTGTGGTAACTCTGGAGAAGCTGCAGAGATTCTCAGCTCAGGAGGGAGAATACAACAAAGCGACAACTATCAGCAATGTTCTTCAAAATTCTGGCCTTAATATAAGATTGGCAAGATGAAAGCATCTCCTTGTGACAGGAAGCAATTAATCATGTTTGTAGTGTCATTCAAACGATAGAAGGGACACAGAAAACATGTGGAAGAAGTTGCTCTGGTCAGACAAAAGAGTAAGAACGGGAGCCCAATGTACAGAGGCCTCAGTCCTCTGAGCGGCTGTCCCAGGTTCGAGTCCTAACTTAGTAGATCTTTGCCACATATCTTCCCCCACTTCTCTCCCCTTTTTATACAATCCACGGTCAAATAAAGACTACTATTGCCACAAAACCTTTTAAAACAAATGATTCCAATGAGAGCTTCGGAGCATCAACTCAGAAGTAGTTACTGTAACCAATGTAATACACTAACTGGGAGCTGCCTGCACGTTAAAGAATAAGAGTCCTGGAATGCGTCTCTTCCAAGAGCCAACCACCAATTCATGCTACTGGAGCCATAGTTTGCATGTCAGAAAACACCTCGTTCAGAGAGTCTTTCTGACTTCTGATAACTTAAATTAGAGAAATGTGGCAGCAGTGTGGATTCAAGCTCAGAACATCTAAGTTCTGTTCAAGGCAAATTCCAAAATGATCAAAAAATCATGACTAACACCGTTGCATAGATGGGTGAAAATTGCAGTTCCATGTAGAGCAGGAGAAACTTGTAAGACTGTGCATTCAATCCACAGCGGGTGACATATTTCTACTTTAACCAGGAGCAAACCCCATAGCCAAAGTGAAACACATGTGCAAGTGACAAAAAACACAGTTCAACCCTCACCCACTAGGGGCTGGCTCCAGAGAGGAGCAAGTTCCCATTGAGTCCCATGTTAAAATGCCAACTTAACAGCAGAGATGAACCCTTTTTACAGCCTGGTGTAGGTCAAGTTTTCTTTCATAACCACTAAGTGTGGTGAATTTTTTGATAAATAATTCGTAGAGATGTAATTTAAGATTGAAATGATAATAATAAGGGGCGTGTCCTTTTGATTGACAGATCTCAGATGAACCGTCAGCACTAGAGGCTAGCGGCTGCCTAGAATGCAGAAGGGTAGCAGAGCTGATCTACCGCCATTGAGAGGCTAAAAGCCCAAGCCAACCTGCATTAGCTTTGGTTAGCTCAGGTAGCTTGTAGCTACATCAGCTTACCCCTAAATTCCACTACATGCGCTCCGCCCCGCCACGCACGCCGCAGCCTTTCCTGCCGTAGTTAATTTATACTGCATGCGCCCAACCTCCTCTCAACTCCGCTCTAGAGGGGCCCAAAGGTGCTCAAAGACGCATGCGTGGGAATGGCAGAAATACCAAAGTCAGATCAAAACCATTACACTTGGAAGACGAACAGAAAATAACAGCTACTTCTCATTATTAATATTCTTTGTCAAGATATCTCCACTAACAGAATGAGCTGACAAACCCCGGACGGTCTCGGCAGTTGACTGCTTATGCTGAGCCGGGTTCTGCTGGAGGTTTCTTCCTCTTAAAAGAGAGTTTTTCCTCTCCACTGTCGCTTCATGCTTGCTCAGTGTCAGGGATTGCTGAGAAGTCCCGACGCATCTTCTGTGGTTCTCTAATTCGTAGATTAAAAATTGTATTGTAATAACTTTTCTTGTAAAGTGCCTTGAGATGACATTTGTTGTGAAATGGCGCTATATAAATAAACTGAATTGAAATTGACCCACACACCTACTGTAGGAAATGACAACATTTCAGAATTAAGTTGAAATAAGTTTTGATTTTATTCTGTGTAAATGATGTATAAATCCACACAATTATTTTAGACAGCATATGTATAAATTTAAATGAGATTATATTATTATAGCTATGCATACAAAGAAAAATCAGTCTGTCTTTACTGATTTATTTTGAAAAACCGGATGGTCTGCATGTTCGGTATCCTGCGTGGTGATTTTTATTTGTGTGGATTGATTGCGGACTTGCTCTGGCGTCTCGCAAAAATGGGATCGAATCGATTTTTGCCAGACGGCGAAACGGTGGCCAGCGCCCTTCTGTTCTTTCTCATTACAGTTTTGCTGCGGCGTGCGTGGCGTAACGGAGTACATGTAGTGGAATTTAGGGGTTAGAGTTTGACGTTCCACCAATTTGGCAGAGGTAGGAAACGCCCATTAGGCTTTTCAGAAACCTACAGGTGACATCACTGAGGCTCTGTCTATGTATATTTACACATAGTCTATGTATTTCTAGTGCAATCATTTAATTTGTATGAAATGTAGTATATATTTACCTTCTTTGGACTGAATATTTTTTAAAGAATAAAAGAATAAACACTATTGAATGTTAATAGTTGAAAATATATTATGACCAGATTTTTTTTATCCTGTCGGTCAAAATGACACAACAAAAATACCTAGCACAACCTTTGAAGCTAATGTTTAATTTGAAATATATGAGAAACTTATGTATAATCATACTCTGCTTTAAGTTTGTCTGCCACACAAAACTCAGTAAAAGAAAAGCATCAAAGGTGGTGGTAATGTGACAAAATGTAACCAAGTTTACCAAGATGAACAGAGCAAAGTGCTGTGTTTTTACTAGAGAGTGGGGAATGAAAATACCTGAGAAATGAAGCTATTCTTCTGAATCTTCCTGTAGATGAGAGCAGGACATATGAAGCATATAAGACTACCCATGGTGGCACCAGTCAGACCCAGGATGGTTTCCACTGATGAGAGAAGATTACACTGATAAGCACAAGTTCAGAGTCTATGTACCAGTAGGAGCATTTTCAAGTGTTGCCAAAAGTTACAAATAAACGCCCAAAATAATGTGAGATTTTGGGTAAAAAAAAAAAAAAGGAATGATTGAAAATATTTAGAAAAACGGTTTTACTCATAAAAGTAATGAAAAAGACAGGTAAATATAACTGGCACATTTCAAAGGATCCTGTGGTTACTTCAAAAAAACATGGCAGACACCATTTAAAAATTTGTGCAAAACTGAAAGACTGTTGATTTAAGTGAGCAAATTTAACTTTGAGTATGTCATCCATAGGCAATACCGTAGATGGCATGCTGCTCCTGCCAGGGAATAGGGAGAGCATGTCCAAGTCCTGACACTAAGGATCACCAAGCTGGGCATTAGGCCCAGAAACCTATTGTTCATCCAGAGGACAGACACCATATTGTTTTGCTCAGGTTTAGTGTCCACCCTTCCCGGGGTCCTCGCTTTTCTTCTCCTCAGTCTATTAGCCTGATTAGATACACAAAGATGAAACAACTCCAATCCCCCGCCCACCCACCACAGCTTGTGCGGTCACCTTTAACAAAAGGTGACAAAAAAAAAAAAAGAAAGAATTAAGTGCTAGGTAATGCTAACCTTCAAACCTTTTCATCTCCACCATTTTGGAGTAGTTTGTCAGCGTTAAACAAATATAAAGAAGCTGACAGAGAGCCAGTATTGGTGTGTGATTTTATGTGTGTACGCATTTGTGAGCGAGCTGGAGAGAATAACAGCCCTATCTACCCGTCAACCCATCTAAAAGGAGATAAAAGTTGGGACCGTGATTTAAAGACTGCGTTAAGAGTGTGACAGTCACTGACTCGTAAAGTCACATCACACACATCGTAAAGCTCCCCTGCTACCCCGCCCACATAAAGGAACACGTGCACCTTAAAGACTTCCACAAAGCCACACAAAAACACACGCATGCAATTTTAAGCTGTCCAGTCCATGCCACACACCCACCAGACAAACACACACAGACAAACACAGAGGGTGTACCATTAGGGATGAGAATGCCTCCGAGCATGGTGCCAAAAACAATGCAGAGGGTGATCATCTTGAAGCGCAGAGGGGGCATGTAACCTCCGGCAGCAAATGTCCCATCCTTCTGCTGTGAGACAGAACCAGAAATCAGATTTGAGAGAGAAAAAAAAGAAAAGAAATCGACCATTCAGGGTAACTAGTCTCAAATGCAAAAACCTGAAGGTAATGTTTTAAACATTAGAGTCCATTACAGTATTCAAATCCACTTTCTGACATCACAGTCAAACTTGAACCTATTGTATTGGAATTTAATGCAACACATTAACAAATGTGCATATAAATGTTAAATAGTTCAACATTTTAAGCAACTTAAAAAATGCTTAAATTTGACACAATGCCGCATTCCATTTGTCTCGGTTACTCGGGCGTCCGAGTTGCTGTACAAGAGAACGTGACGCAATTCCCCACTTAAAGCATTCCAGTTTGTCTCACTACACTCAGAGTCGGAAAGAACATGGACGCATTGAGGCCAGCAGCCGTCGAGGGGCAGGCTAGTCATTGTTATTGTGGTTAGCGACATAGCATCTTTAGCAGACCAGCATGAAAAACAAAGCTGTACACACGCACAGCAAGGCCGTTACAATGTAAAAATTGGTGACCGGATTAAAGCGGAAATGTAGTCAAATCTGTAGGAGCATTTAAAGTAGAACTAGCATGAAATTCCCCACAACCTTTTTGCCCTTTTTAGCCACACTCTTAGTACCTTAATACTATTTCAAAGGATCACTTGCCGTAATTCAGCCTTTTTTGTAGAATTGCAGATGTGACTTGGTAGCCCTTCTGTGAGCATTAGCACAGAAAGACCGGGTTTCGCAGGGCGGGGCCTAGGCTATGCGCTTCTGTGGTCAATGAGTCTGACGATATTTCGAATGTTCTACTAGAATATATAATCTTTTTTCCCACAAAATAAAAGCATACTAGCACCAATGCTACATAAACAAACTGGGGTATTAGCTGTGAAGCTGATTCTGAATTTTAGCTTTGAAGCCAATAGTAAAGCAAGCAACTCAAACAATGCCACAAAGTGTACTAACAGCTGACGGACATTTTTGAGGAAATATGCTTACTTGGACAGGGATATTTGCTGGTTCACAGAGAGTTGGTATTAATCCTGGTAGAAGTTTCAGACAATCTGTGAATCCACTGCTGTATTGTCCCAAGTTGGAAGTTGGAAAAATGCACATGCTTCAGCAGTCGGTCGGACACATTCCCTGCATACATAAAATCTATCCACAAGCTTTTCAGTGGCTTAGAAGTAGGGAGGACAAAAATATGTATGTTCTCTTTTGTACAGCCAGGTACAGTGCAGTTTGGATGCGGTCTGGACTCCATGCTGTTGGTTTGTTGTTTGCCTGTTACCGTAGCTCTCTGCACCGCGGAGGGAGGGACTTGCAGGGTGTAGTTCGGGGAATGGGGTAATTGGCTGGAACTCGACACGTAATATGACGAAACGTGTCGCCATATGCCGAACTGCCAAACAGCCCGCTTCTGAGTGTTAATTTAACTATGTAGGCAGACATACCCCGTAACAAAAGAAAGACTAATCAGTAATTTAAACCCCTTAGGGGCCATAGGCAGGCTGGGGGAACTAAAAGATATTATCAAAAACCTAAAAAAATGCAAATTTAATGCCAGGACCACTTTAAGAATGACATTGAAATGACCAACATAGTACAAATAAAAAGAAAATACATCTCAACTATGGGCGCAGCCATCTTTGTTTCCGAGCTGACTCTACTCGGTCTACTATCAAACATCAGAGTTGGAGCTAAAAATTTCTGACCTAATGGTGGCGTTTCTTGGCAAAATGACGCGAGACAACTGCGAGATTTCCGACTTGGAAAGGTTAACTGGAATGCAGCATAAGTGTGTGGTATAAGGTTTGGCTTTCAGGGGAGGGGTGGTAGGGGCAGGACTATGACCATGGGGAGCCCAAGTCAAGCCCTTCTACTTCTGGTCCATGGGCCCCTTACTGCCAAAAAAAATGAATGAGAGTCAATGGAGTGATAAGTTATTTTCTGATCATGTTTGAATTGAGCCGTGAATTGATCATATGATGTCCGTTAATTTTAAACACGCATTTTGATGCAAAGAAAACGCTGCCATCGGAAAAAGTTACATTATATATATATATATATAGTTTGTTTTAGTTAGTTTTTTTGCATTATTTATCATCTATTCTAATCTAAAGTTTTATTTTTCACAATTTTTTTTGCAACATTGTATCTTTATAATTGGTGCTATAAAAATAGTAATTTTACAGGACTGGATGAATGATCGTGATTAATAATAATAATTGTGATTACAATATTGATCAAAATAATCGTGATTATTATTTTGGTCATAATTGTGCAACCCTACTAACAAAGTGTATAAGGCAATCGGTTGTACACTGTTTTTGGTTTTTATGGAAGGTATCAGGAAGGTATATGGAAGGTATCAACCTTTTTTCTCCACTTCAAAGTTCTCCATTACTTTGTGTTGGTCCGTCAAATTAAACACAAAATACACTGAAATATGCATTTGCAGGTCATAAAATGTACAAAAACAAAACATACAAGGTTGTGATTTCTTTTCCAAGGCAATTTAAAATGAAGTTCACAAACAGCTTTGCTACCTGCTGCTCAAAAAGCATGGTGTTGATAGCCTGGCGGCAGGGTAGGATCATCATGGGAAATCCAAAAGCCACGGACATCATGAAGCCCACACGGATCATTTCAGTCACCAGGTTGGATGGGAAGTTCATGAGCACATTGCCAGCAATGCTCTCGGTGAAGCTGACATAGCCGAAGAAGCCCACCTGGTTAGGAGGGAAATGGAGGACATTGTGTTGGGGGGGAATTGCAAATAAAAGTTATTTTTTTCTCTCCTGCCGTGACCTGTTCAGAGTCATTACTTAAAGCACAGGCTCTATGAGCAATGCCAGAGCCAAATGTGCAAGTGCTAGAAGTGATGCGGCGTGCAAACTCTACTCACGGTAATGTAGAAGATGGTGACCACGTTGAGGGAAGAGGTGAAGATGGTGCTCATGCGTTTGACTGACGGCTCGTCCAGGCTATCGTACGTTGGCAGCACCTGCCTGTGAGGGACAAGCAGGCCAAAACAAACTCGGCATGCCATTCAACACAAGATCATGCTGGAGCTGCTGTACCATGCTGTCTGCATCATCACAAAGCGACACTTCACCAGCCCGGCTCTACTCGGGAGGTCAGGGAATGATGTGGTTCCACAGATGTTAAGTAAATTGTGTTGTTTACTTCCCTGTCCTGACAGCTGACAATCTTCAAAGTCAGTCATTTCAGATCTAATACTAGGATTGGCACTGTAAAGTTTTTTTAATGAGCAGGCATATGGGGACCCATAAGTGCTTTTCAGTAATCAAATAATGCATCTCTTCTCTCCTGTTCTTGTCAGAACTGCACTAATCTGATAGCATTGCTTCCTTTTTGTTTATCCCACTAAAACCGGAATAATATATAATGAAAACTGTTCAAATTAAGCTTTCATAAACTGCTAAACTGTGTAGCTCCAAGTTTACCTGAGTTACTGAAAAGTTTTTTTCTCCTTTGAACATTATGGGGGTAAGCCTTGCCAGCTCTAGTTTTATCCTTTGATGGAATATTACAAAGAAATTGCGTAAAGCCCAGCTAGTGCCAGCTACATAAAAAAATTTAATAATAAAGAAATTGAGAGGTCAGAGAGATCTTACCTTACAAACTATAATCCCCATTTTGCAAACTGCTTTGCCAACTCTGAAACACTTGAAAAATGTCTCCAACATAATGTTTTTTAGTTTGAAAGTTCTTGCATAAATTTTTTCCACCGAGGCTCTGGGATTCATATCAGTCATTTCTAAGGATTCAACTAAATGGCCTAAATAATGCTTACTTTTTTTCATCCAATTTTCTTGTAAAACTTTGATATTTCGATACTATGGGTGTACAGTAAATGTACACAAAAATTATGGTTCGGAACGTATTATTTTAAAGGGACTTTAGTCAAGAAAATAAATACAAATATTTAACCATGATAATACAAATATGCATTATCATGGTTATTTTACTTTGACCAGTATTGAACTAATTTTTCCCCCCTAAATTTTAATTTATGTTCTAAACTTAAAAAAGTTGAAAGTATAGAACTGACTGGAGTTTGAATTGGATTTTTTCAGAATGAAAAAACAAACAATAGTACAGGCATAGCCAGAGTAGAAAACACATAACTGCTTGAAAACAGTCGGTGATAATGTTTAGAAATGTTTAAAAAAAACTTTGCCCATGTTTGAGAATAAAACATGCTTAAATAAATTTGGAGCTTTTTTTATGTTTGGACAGCTTACTAACTAACTGACTGACTAACTATGTGAAAGCCACCTTACAGTGCATTCACACCAAAAGCGTCAAAACACGGCCCAAGCCCCTAGTTGGACGCCTGAACATTCGCACCCCAGCACAAAGCTGGAAATACAAAACTTGTTGGAAGACCCTGACCAGGACTGCTCAGTAGCAGTAACCTAAACAGTAGCTCAGTA
The DNA here is from genome assembly GCA_028564705.1 of Apricaphanius iberus. Classification (NCBI taxonomy): domain Eukaryota; kingdom Metazoa; phylum Chordata; class Actinopteri; order Cyprinodontiformes; family Aphaniidae; genus Apricaphanius; species Apricaphanius iberus. Next base: position 203,549 of record JAPXFQ010002024.1, read on the forward strand.
ACCTCCTCCCTCCCTCCTACCCTCCTTCTCCCGACCCTCCGGGAGCTGCCGCAGTTATCAGTGGACACTGGTCTCCGAGCTGACCACGTTACAGGTTCGGCCCTGGCCTCTTTGCAGCTGGGATAGCTACAGCGGAAGACCGGGGAGCTAAAAACCCGGTTGAGCGCCGGCGGCCAGATCCACAACCCGGGAGTGGGATGCCATCTCTGTTGAGCCCTGCATGTGCGGAAGCAGCGGCGGGTGGAGTCTGGTCTCCAAGCTGACCCTGGTACGGGTTTGTCCTGCCCTCCAATGGACTTGGGACCGCTCCAGCAGTGATTAGGGAGCTAAAGACCCAGTCAAGCACCGGCAGACCAACGTGTCAAACTCTTTTGGTGTGAAGACACAGTTAGTCTCCTAGCTGTACTTGAACTCTGCTTGGGAATCTTTTCAGAAAATTCCTTCTCATAAATTGAGATTCCCTCAACTTGCATAAGCGGCATGGTCTGATTGGATGCTAATGGTAGCATTGTGGATGTCAGTTGGTTTTTCTCTAGTATGACTGATGTTTACACTTTGTCTGCGAAAGTATCGTTCAACAGCACTAAGGTAGAAGCAAAGTTCTGATTTTGTCCATCTTTGTTTTTCTACTCTACCTGCATCAGAAACCAAATGGTTTAGCATAACAGAATAGAATAATCCTTTATTTGGCCCCCGAGGGAGAATTTGGTCGTAACAGCAGCCAAAAAAAAAAAACTGATGTACAAACAGAACAGGACAGACAATAGGAGCAAATGATGGCTGGGAGTTCTGTTTAGTTTTGCTGTTACCTTTTAAATTTGCACGTTGGAACATTGCACTGAGTTTTTGAAATCAACATTCTGCATGTGTTCAGACAGCAAACAGTTGGATTTGTTTGGTACACATACACACCAAACTGACAGGACCTGTAGTGAAAATTTAAACACATGTACTGTTACACCCCTAGTTAATATTGATTTTAGCCAAAAGATCTTTCTCTGGCAGCAGACATGTCAACAGGTTGGAGAATAAAATACAGCTTCCAATTAAATATTTCTGCCATCCTTAGGCTTTTATCTTAAACAGCTCACTGATACTGGAATTAGTTAACTTGCTTTCCTTCAGTAATAGCATCCACACTGAAGAGAAGGGCAGCACATAATCACAAATGCATGTAATTGCAGTACGGCTTAATACTGCCACGACATAGTATGATTACCTCCATTTTCATATTTCGCTTCTCTGTTTTCCATTATTAAAACATCCACTTCATAACTTTAGCATCTAAGCCACTAAAAACTGGGAGGGCATCAAGGGCAGCTGGAGTCCATCCAACCCACCACATGTATTACGATCATATAGTTTGTGAATGCAGTGCATTTGAGATACACTGACAGGCCAAAAACAAAGTTGCCAGTAGAACAAAGGTTACAGATTCCAATATTTCATTGGATGACCCTTAGCATTGATAACAGCAAAAATGTGTTGTGGCATTGTTTAAAAACACTTCAGTAATGTTAAAAAAATTCCATGAAGTGTTCATTTCTTACTAACATCTTGTATTGATTTAGAGGCAGTCCAACCACGGTGTCACCTTTTTCCAGCCCATTTCAAATATTCTTGTTGGGTTAAGGTCTAAACTCAATGGTGCTCCCAGAACCACTCTCTCCAAATTTGAAGCCAATGAATTCTGGCATTGTCATCTTGGAATATAGCCATCAGGGAAGAAAAAGACCCAGGGATTGTCTTTTTCTTGATGTATTTTTTTCAGATGGTCAGCAGACCTCATTCTATGGGCTCATAATATTGCTGGACCTGGACCTGAGCAACTGCAGCGGCCCCAGATGATATCACTGTTAGATCAGGCTGGTACAGTTTGTACTTGGCACAATGGGCCTCATTTATCAAACTTGCGCAGAAAGCGGCGTATATTCTGGGTGTATATTCCAAATATGCAAGACTCAACGTGGGATTTATGAACGTGTCGGATCCGGGCAGATTTGTGCGTAAAGACCTGCGCTTGTTGATAAATGTCAAGGATGAAACAAGCGTATTTATGAAAGTCACGCCTATAAATATTCACCAACCGCCTCTTCCACGCCTTGTTTTTGCGACATGGGTGAACGGCAGACGACCAAGATTGTTAAAAAGAGGAACTTCACTAGCAGGAAATAGGTCACAAGCAGACCCAGCTCCATGGTGTGTCTCGTGTGCGCTTGGAACGGAGGGTTATTAGATGCTCCAACAACCTTTGTCACCTGAAGCATGACATGCAGTTATTCATAGTTATATTATACAGCTGGTGGCCAGAACACCCAGTATGGATGGCACCTGCAGTGGGACCTGAATGACACGATGCCGCGGCTGTGCGCATTATGCACACAACCCACATCTTATAAAAAAAAATCTAAGCTGTAACCATACATTGCACATCGTATTGTACATAGAACATTTCTAGTCACTTTTTATTCATTTATATTCATATGTGTTACAGAATGTTTACACAGTAACTGTTTCACTGCCACTTTAGGTCTATTAAGGTCTTTATTTTTTATCTAAGCCACATTACGGGAGAGAGAAATGTTTTTTTTTTTTTTTTCTGTATACTGCTGCTATTGAGAAATCGGCAATTTGTGGGAGACTTTAGAGTTCGACATTTTGCACCTTATTTAATGACAGACTCATAAAAAAGGGGATAAGCACGCACATCCCTTCCAAAAATATTGGGCAGCCGAAAACATGGGTAATATTGAAAGGAAGAAAAAAGACGACTCGCAAACTAACTGCAGCAATTAAGGCACTAACTTTTTAAATCGACTACAATTTGGAGCCCTGTGGTGTGTGAGGCGCCCCCTGTTTATTTAATATGAAAGACGATCATGACATAACCCAAACATGACTTCATGAAATTGCATATTTGTAATGTGAGAGGTGTAGGCATAATTTTTCCAGCACGGGAATGTTTAATGTTGTCTAAATCTTGAATTTTATGCATTTTTTTTGCGTGTTGCGATGAAGGTTGAAATGGGTGTAAAATTTACACCATCTCCTGACTTTGTGTATATTTTTTGCGCATTGTACGCTCACGTCCAGATTGATAAATGCCGAAAAGTGTAAATTTTTTGTGTATGCAGCATTTACTCCCTGATTTGGTCGTACGCAAGTTTGATAAATGAGGCCCAATGGGTGCATCACTTCATCTGCTCCTCTTCCTACCTTGATGCAACTTGGAGAGGGTAAATCTGGCCCCTCTAAAATCTGAAGCCTCTAAACAACCATTTCCCTGTGCTCCAGAGTCATTTATGTCAACATTTATGCTCCAATACAAATGTAAGCCTCTCTCTTTGGTTAGCAGGACTGATTGTTGGTTTTCTTATGGCTACATTTCTGTTCAGTCCTAATCCATTGAGTTCACTTTCAAGTTTTCAATGTGTTACACAGTTCTTAACCCAATTTAAGTACTTTCTGCATCTCCTCCAATGTTTTCTTTGTTTGATCCCAATGACTTGGTTAAACATTTCCACGATCACAGGATGCACATTTTCACGTGGTTTGTTTAAGAAATGAGAAGGTACTTATTGTACCAGCTTGGGTTAAATAGGTAATTGCCAGCCTAAAAATAAATGCTCGTGCAGTAATTATCCAACGGGAAGCTCCTATCTATATGTTCAGTTAAATCTAGGTAGCAAACTTGTTTTCGCCGGGTAGTGTATAATACACTGGTAAAACTGGGAACTGCAAACACATTGTAATGATGACTGCAACTTGATATTCCATGCAGCCCTAACAGACTTATTTTGCTAGTGGGACCTAGAAATGCTCTTGTATAACATGTCTACTGTTCAGAAAACTGATCTGATATTTGAGTTTCCAACCAACAGGTAAAACTGGAAACCATCCCATTACTGTCATCCACTGATTTCTTTGTCTCATTTGAAAACAGATCCTTAAAAATAGTGGTAATGTGACCAAAATCATATGCTTTGTTTGTTTTTTTTGTGATTACATTAAAATAAAAAGATGCTCTTATATGACATTGATGAATTTTCTTCATCAGTTTCACAACCATGCTTTTTATTGACAGTCAATTACTCCATAGCAATCTTTTTTCCAGAGCTGGCACTAGTAGGGCTCTATATATATGTCTATATGTTATCTTAAGAAAAAGAGAATTATTGTGCACTAAAATAATGTCTCAAGTGAGATTTTCCATAGTTTGGGTTTAAATCTCACATCAATGACTCAACACAATCTGCAATATATAGAAGACTTTTAACTGATTGCAATGTATGTATAATTGTATTGAAATTAATTTTCTTGTAAAGTGCCTTGACAAGACATCTGTTGTGAATTTGCACTATGTAAATAAACTGAATTGAAATCGAAAATACTTGTCTGTAGGATCACACAAGCACAACCTCAGACATTTAGCAAGATGTCTTCCACATTTTACTTAAGGGAGGCTTCCGGTCTAGATTACAGATCTACACTTGTGCATCAAACCTCATGCTCCTGTGGATTTCCAAGAGAAGATATAAATGAAAAAAAGTATGTATACAGCAGAAGTGTGTAAATTCATGCATATAAGTAAATAACAGTCATGGGATGAAAGTGTGATCAAGGGTATACAAAATGCAAACAGAGGGATTGTGACACAGAACAGGTGACAGTAGTTAAGGCCAGGGGAGGTAAAATGTGAAAACACTCGTCTCTCTCTCTTCCTGCTCTACGCTGTAGGAGGGGGTGACTGTGTGGAGGGGACCATTGACATGGTAACCAGTAAATTTACCGGCTTTATATATAAACGCCGGTTCCTGGCAGGTTTTAGAGCATTATAAACTTTCCTGGCAGACTACCCCCCACCCTCCGATTTCTTTCTTCTGTATAAAAGAAAAGCCAGAGAACAGAAATAAGAAAGGAAGCAAGAAGCCATAACATTCTCCTTCTCTTGTTCTTCCTTAGCCTGTCTCACGCACTGATTTTTATTAGCTTCAGCAATACCAAGATGCCATTTCTCCACATTTTTTTATGTACAAGGCGATAAATCCTTCCACCAACATTAAATAAAACAGTAAGCATCTAATGATCACTCAGCTGTCTTACTGGAAGGCTAATGTCCTCTGTGATGAAATGGAGAGGAGGTGGAGAAATTTTCAAAGTTAGAATGACATATCCCTCTGTGCAGCAGGTTATTTAACTGCATTGAACATTAAGCAGGCAAAGTTTAGCCATTCAAAATAAAGGTGTTTGACTAAGAGATGAAAAGATAAATCAGAAAATGTGAGTACTACTAAAGCTAAATAGTCAGCTGCTTTAGAAACTTTATTCTCAGAACACAATAAGCTTGTTTTAGTTGCAACTAAATCTGTCCAATTCAAATGAAATATAATGTTCTGCTGAAAGGGGAAAAAACAGCTTGAAACTGGTTGCATAACTGCACACACTTGTTTTAAATAATTTCTTCATTCAACTTCAGCATTCAGACTTCTTTGGCAGCAGTCTAGCAGCATGCCAACCCTTGGTCAAATTTACACTCTCCCCTCCGCAAAGGTTCTATTAAATATATTATGCTGGCCATACACCAAAGGATTATCCCAGTCTCAGACTAAAGACTGTCAGTCTTTAGAAATCTTACTGGAGTCTCAGCGCACTCCCGGCGTCTTGATCGTTAAATGTAAGGTGATAATCTGCAGTTGCAGACCCAATTTATGCCAGTCTTTCTCTAGTCTTTTGAATCAGACAATGTTGGAAATTATCACAAGTCTTAGGCCACGTCCACAGTAAGCCGGATAATGCCTTAAACGTATAAGTATTTAGTCTAGACCCCCCTATCGTCCACACTAAGGCGGCTTTGTTTGTGGTCTGTGGCCGGATAAGTATTAGCCGGGTAAGAGAGCCTTCTAACTGTTATCTCAACGGCAAAATGAGCATGTCTGGACGCAACTTACCTGGTCCCCGGCTAAATAAGAGCAGCAACGTCAATCAAATGCTGCGTCCTAAATTTATGACGACAACAACGCAACAGCATATAATGACAACAGCAAAGACAGAGACAAGTCTCGCTATGCTACTTCTTCTTTTGCAAATTCAGACGTTTGCAAAGTTAACCCTAACCTACTTGCGGATGAGAACGCGACACAGGAGGCGACGACAGCGACATAGATTATACGCGTCAATCTGCCTTCTTTTTGTTTTTCCCCGCGCATGCCCAGTACATGCATAGGTAGGCATTGGATTGCGCAATCATGGGACCTTAAACGGGGCGTAAATGCTCGTGTTGAGTGGATAACATTAGGCGTCTAACTCCCCGTATAACCTTATCCGGCTTAGTGTGGACGTAGCCCTAGTGTAGTCGTAGTGACGTAAAAAAACAAACAACCAATAAAGCCGTTCTCACATAGGCGGAGAACGAAGCTACAGAGCCCGGCACGGGTCAGGTGCAGAAATAATTTTTGAGAGGTTTACTAAACCGTTTGACGGAGTGGTAATCTGTTCCCCCCATTTATTCAACTGTGTGACCATGTTAGGGGGTAACCCGCTTTATAATGTACCCTTTGCAAAAAAAATGTATACTTTGCGGATATAGCACAGTGATTAATGTGTAGGATTACCACCACAAGGGAGATTGGTTCATATCTTGCTTATGGCATTGCTTTGCAATTGCCACACATCAATTTTTTTTGTTCCTGCAGGAAAGTAGGCTATAAACATAGGTGTCATATTTGTAAATTCACAGTTTTGTAGCCACCTATGGAGCCTGACAGAGTCTATACACAAAAAATGCAATATTTGTGTTGCATGGCTGAAAAACGGCATAGAAATGGGCCATAAATTACAAAGTGTATGGCAATCTTGCCCCCTTCAATACAGGCACCAACCAGCACAATCTGAGCATCTGCATGAAGCAAGTGGTACAGCAAAAACACACTAAAAAGATATGAGTTAACCAGTTACTTGTTAACACAGTACCCACTTTGAATGCAAGTCTTTATTGGATGTATCAATCTCGGCAAAGAATGCTACAACATTCGCACATAAAGAAACTCTATAATGCTGAGCATAACGGGAGGAATTTGGCATGAAGCTTAAATAGTCTAGATGCTGCCTTGTAAATAGTTTCACTACAAGATTCGGTGTTTATAAAATCTTTAGTCCGAGACTAAGAAAACTGTTAACCCAAGTCTTTAGATGTGAGCTGATAATTTTTTAGAGTCTTTTCTAAATCTTTTCAAAGTCTGTAGGTGTACAGAAAGCATTAGATGTGTGAAAATACCTTCACAGACTTTTCAGACTCTGGCGAGGCATTCCATCACTTGACTTTCACCTCCAGAAGTAATTTTTATGATACATTAGGACAGAATTTTTCAACCCTGCATGTTTTATATGTTTCCCTGGTTTCAACTGATTGCTGATTAACAGGCTTTCGCTGAATTGCAATCATCTGAAGCAGGTGTGTTAAAGCAGAGAAACATCTAAAACAAGCAGGGCAGTGTGCCTTCAGGCCCAGGTTTGGGAAACACCAGATTTGGATGCATGCTTGGACTCACCGAAAAATAAAACCACTTTCCAGGACGTTTTTGGATCTATCTCACCTAAATGTAAGAATAAGGTGGCATAGAGTTTACTCTATGTATTATATTCTTCTAGTGAAGCTCACTGCTTTTTTACTCCTTATAGACCTAGAAGCATTGTTCCTCAAGACATGAATATCTGGAAAACAAGGCAGATTGTTGTGACAAGTATAACACAGCTCGTCCTTGTTGGAAATTCCTTCAGCACCTTCAATATTGTTGGGCTCCTTGCGGGCCTCAACGACCAGTTTCTCTCTCATCTTTTCATAATTTTTTGGGGAAACGAACATTTCTTGTAGTGTCCCTGTTTTCCTGGCTCCTCTACACTAATATTAAAGGACCATCAATTAGGGCATGTGATTTATTGTGACTGCTCTGAAAACATTGTCTTGAGGTAAAGAATGCAAATGTTTTCGACAACTGCAAGAAGATGGGAAATCCAAATATTTCAGTCGAACTTTATGCTATGTCCATAGTAGCCGGGTTTTTTTGTAAAACAAAGATTTTCCTCCGCTCCTTCAAAAAAAAAATCCATCCACACATAGGCAGATAAATGCATTTTTCCGCACATTCATAGACGTGGCAAACCTGTAGGGGGCAGTAGTTCTCCCAAATCCTATCCGCTCAGTGTAACTTTCTTTTCTCTAACTTCAGTACGCAGCAGTCATACAGCTTGTAAAAGCAAGCAAACAAAACGCGCTTTAACAATGGATGACAAAAACACAGCTCTGCTGGCATAAATGCTGTTTTTGAGAGTAAACATCGGTCGCACATCTGATGTTTGAGAATTTTTTGTCACGGATAGTGACGTTACGGTTCTTAAAACTCAGTTTTCGCAGATACTGAAAACGCAGAAAACGCTAATCTCCACTTTGGTCGGAGTTTTTGGTGCCGAAAATCTCTGGTTACGTGTGGATGACAGGCCAAACTGTAGAATATCTCCATTTTGTGAGATACGTGTGGACAGGGCCTTAGTTTAGGGTAATCAGAATCACTATAATTGTTAGCAACTTTGATAAAAGAGAACTTGATGCTAAAATTGAAGCAGAAGATGCTTTACCAATTTATTCGTTCCACCTTGTGCACACTTATGCAACCAGGGTATTGCAGCATTTAATTTCATTTACTTTTGTTTACATTAGAGCCGCCCCCTTAAACCAGATAGATTTTTAGTTCAATTATGCAGCAAAAATGTATCTTAAAATGTTACAAATAGTGTTTAGAAACATATATTATGGTCTTGGGTTTGTTAATCACAAAATTTGACACATAACAGGGCTGTGCAGACTTCAGAGAGCGTAATTCTATTTGAGTTACTGAACAGTTTAGAAGCATACCGAACATATTGAATTTTATACTCAAGGTGGGACCAGCTACTATCCAAGTCAGACTTTCAACCCATCCCATCGTTTTCTTCCGAGCGCAAACTAAATGAAGCAGAACTCTCATATAGTGTTGTAGTTCTCTTATAGTTCTATCACTGTTTTTTTTTTATAGAATTTTATGCTCCGTTGACCTCTTAGCTGCAATTTTTCAAATTCAAAACAAATAGTTTATTTGACCTTCTGCATTTGATGGACAATCGATTCACATAAAGAAATTTTTTGACCAGATTTCCAAACTTTAGCCAGCAATAGTTCTGCCCTACACTGTTGCATGAATCCTAAGCGGAGCCAAAAACATTCCAGATTATTCTACTCCCTCCTGAAACAAGGCCAGCTCCCACTATGTCATAATGACAATGTTAAGTAATGTTCTAGCTGAAAATAAACACATTTCATGAACGTAATAAAAATCCAATGTGCTAAGGGCTGTTTAATCAGCCTGTGAATACATCAGAGTGTCTGTAAGATGGCGGCAGTCCAATACGTTGATTAGTGGTTTGGCTGAAGCTAAGTGAGTGCTTGCCTCGTTCAGTGTGACCACAGGCCAAGAAATCCCCCTGCCAAATATCACTTAGCACAAACGAGTGCAAAACAACGCTTGCACACACTCAAACAAGTTCTTTATTTCTGGATGACACACACATGCCTGTCGCACTATGTCTGGTTAGCTCGGTGTCATTACAGTAATTAAAGTCTGGTTTAGGTCTTCAGGCTTACTGCCATCCCCTCCCATCCGTTTTGCTCACTTACTCTAGCACAAAACAAAACACTACCACCACCCAAACATCTGCCCTGTAATGATTTCACAATTACATTTCCCTAAATCCTTCCCCAACACCGCATTCAGATCTAATACAAAATCCATTTATGAACTTGGTCCAGGCTGCCCACAACCCCGCTCAAGCCAGCGCAAACCCAGAGCAAGCAGTAATCGTAGAGGACAGCACAGATGAGATACTGATTCAGCACGCAGAGAGGTGAAAGTGAAGAAATGACGTGGCTCAGGAAGACAAGCTAAATGGAGTTTTTTTTGGACAAGGCAATGACAAACTGTTTTGCAGCATAACCTTGTCTATTAAATAATAATTTAAATATAATTATAATTAATAATAACAATAATAATAATTTAAGCCAGAGCTATGTTAAGGGCCAGTGTCTTTCTGCCCCCCAGTTGCATGTGCATCTGCTGTGTAAATATCAAATAATCCCTCTATACTGTATATTGCTAGTTGACAGAGTATTTTTTACTTGTTTAATTGTAATCCATAACATCCCCCGAAGCTTTTGGCAGTGGTACTCAAACTTTTGACAAAAATTAAGTCAACTGTCCATAATCAATTATATTACCCGATTACCAATAAACTAAATATGCACATTTATCCAAGTTTACTAAATTAAAGTTAAATGGAAGTTAGGCTGCACCAAGATCAGCTTTACCATGGAAGTTGTTGGATATTAGTGGTCCTATTTACTATGACAATAACACAAAATATGATAAAAAGATGTATTTTATTTGTACCAATGTAAGACTTTCCATTTTATGATTACTTTACTTCCTCAGTAAAAGAAAAAACAAAAAGGAACTGTATCAACCAGTCTGTGATGGGGACCAAGCGTGGATAATTCTTAAATTGCTGTTGATTTTACAACAGATCTTAGAAACTGGACTGCTGATCTGAAACTTTATTGTAATTTTTATCAAAATCGTTCAATACAGGATTTTTTTTTTTTTTACAATTTTAATCTAATTACAGATATAACAATCAATATGTCATGCTATTGTTGCAGCAGTTCTATGAGAATCTCATACCAGCCCATGCCAGCTAAGGTCTAAAATAAAAGATTTTCCCAAATCTTTAGGAAAACTTTTCATATTAATTTCATTCTGTCATCTTTAAGGGGGTGGGTGGCGTGAGGAGTACTTACGACTGGCAGGCGAAGGCCATCCCACAGATAGGGATACAGCGAAAAACACCCTCCCAGCGCACCATATAGACCTGCCCTAGCCACCAGCCGCTGAGCAGCCCATGTTTGAACGAGGACAGCACCATCTGAGGGGAAGGAGGTGGGGAGGAAGGGGAGCGGAAGTTACAGCCCAGACCAAATGGATACAAATGGACGGAGGACATGAAGAGCAACAAGGAAGGAAGATGGCATCCACGTTGACAGCTCTCAGATTTTGATCAAAATGATTCAGGGATGAAAAACAAAAAAACAAATCAGAAAACATGAAGAGACAGAAAAGCAAGGAAGTCACACACTGAATGAAAAACCTGTCTGGCTGAAAAACCCAGCAGAATTAACAAAATGAGCCGAATAAAAAAGATACAAACTGGAGGTGTTTGAGAGACAATCTCACAGGTTTTTCACCAGCATGTGTTTCCTTTGTCTTGCTCCTTTAAGTACCTGAAAAAATAAAAAACCCTTCCCCATTCAGAACCTGACTGTTTGTTCTGAGTGGGGTCCCTGGATGAAGGGCAGCAAACAAACTTTGTTAAATCACTCCGCCTTATTACCACCAAAGACAAGCACACTGATCAAACCAGAAAAGGCGAATGATGGGGCTGAAGGATAGTTGCAGAAGGATCAAGTGTGGACATGAGGAAGGATTTAGGGAGAGCAAAGCTTCCTTCACTTTCTGCCTTTACCGTGGTGTCATGTTGGGGGAGGGAAGGGGAGGTTACTTACGGGTGACAGCAGAAGGTTGTGGCGATAATGGGCAGGCACTGAATGACACCCTTGAAGCGCCACAGGTGAACCTGCTCCAGCCAGGAGCCCGAGATTATGCCGTAGCGCAGAGACGACAACACTATCTACATCACCAGAAGCAGATATAGCGGTGGGGTGGGGGTAAGGAGGGAGGTGTGCACATGTTAGGTAAAGGAGAGGAAAGGAAGGAAGGCAGCACAAGAGAGGAAAAAAAAGAAGGGAGAGTTATACGATGAAGAGTGAGAGAGGAGCCCAATTAAGGGTGGGATGGAAAAAGGGAGGAAATGAGATACATCTATTAGAGGGTCAGATGTCCGGGCCAGGCTGGGCCTGCTCTAAGGTTAGACTCACCACACCACTGTTCTAGCTTATCCACGTGCTCTACAACTCACATGACAGAGAGAGCAAGAATGGCAGTTTGAAGTTCAGTAAAACTGAGCCGCATACAAAACGTATGTGTTGAGTAAAGAGGAAACAACCTAATTCACACGAGGCAGAAAACTGATGCTGGACTGTCTTAAGAATCCTCTGCTGCATTTTAGTTCAGGACAATCTGTGGTACTACAGCTATAGTACTTAGTACCTGTCTAGGTTTTGTTGAAACTTTTTTGAATGAACACAATTCATATACAAATCTTAAAATATTAGCATGTAAAGTTTTCACACCTCTTGGGTGTGAAACCCAAATATACTTAGAGAGTTTGGCTATTTTTACACTGCAGATCTTAATGCTAAATTTAGAGTTTTTTGACTAAATCAGATTTTTTTTTTAGGCTGTTCATACTAACTGAAATGAAAGAGCAAACATGTGCTGCTTTCTAAAATGTCAGATATTGGATTTAGTGCAACATATGAAAATTAACTGGGTTGAATTTTGTTTGTCCAGACTGTCAAAAAAAAAGAACAAAAAACAAACAAACATATGGGTCCTGAATTTTCCCACGGGGATTAAAGTATTACTGATTCTCATTTGGGGAAAAATAAATCATTTTAAAAAATCTGATTTTATGCCCTTTTGCCTGCTGTGACAACATAGGCTTCGTGTAAGAGGCCTACACGTAGCACCAAACTGAAGTAGAGGGGAAATTGCTGCATGGTTTCTAATGTTTAACCACTTTTGGCTAAAGGTTTTGAAGGTATGTCTCGACTTGCTTTGCACATCTACAGGAGGACATTTTGCCGACTCTGCCAGGATACCAGTAAAACCTGCAACAATGTTGGGGGAATCTTCCAATAATGATACGAGTTGCAATAAATGAATAAATAGTAAATAAAGCAAGGCTTTGGATATGAAACACCTGTAGGTATACTGCCTTACTAAAGCATTTTCTACATCAACCTAATTACATAACTGGGATACAGAACCTGAATGTGTGGTACTTATGTAATTAAACCAAGATGGCGCCTTGGGTGGCAGCCTTGGAACTACGCTTGTTCATATGCTGTGTGTTGCTAATACCTGTATTTAAACTGTGGCTGTGAAACCGAAGTGCACACAGTTTTGGCCAGTAAAGCGGATTCTGATAAATATATGTTTAATCCAGTCCAGACTGGTCTATGCAATACTAATTATGAAAATAGTGACATTGCAATAATGATGCATTAGCATTACATGTACTGCCCTGTCGTTGAAGAGGAGTTTTTAAGTTTACCCAAAAAGTTAAAAATTGATCTCATCAAAACAGAGGAACTTCTTCTACGGTTTCCTCTGTCTCCACATGGCTTGCAGCAGAATGCTACCAGAACTGCTTCCAGCTTCTTTTCCAGAAATGCTTCCATCTGGCCACTCTTCCTTTAGGGCCACATCTGTTACTGGTTGACCGACTCTTCCACCCAAGCTGTGGCTCTCTCCAGCTCCATCAGAGTAAAGGGGGGGTCTATTGGCTGCTTCTGATAAATACTCTCCTACTTTTTTTATATATATATCTCAGCCCTGCTTTACATTTTTCCACAATTTTTTTCCTGACTTTTCTGGAAACCTCTGAGGCCTTCACCAAACAGAGGTGGACTCTGTATATAAGAAACCTGATTTCTAAAGGTAGTTGGTTGCAATAGATTTTATACATCTATCAATGTAAAGAGAGCTGAATACAGACTTTTATTTGGAAAGTATGTTTAAAACCACGCATCATTTTCCTTCATCTTCACAATTCTGTGATTGTGTTGGTCTATTACAGAAAGGTGAAGCTTGTGGTAGCAATGTATGAAAATTTCATTGTTCTGCAGCTGTCACCTAACTGAATGAATGCAGCAGAAAAATACTCTGGGCAACAGCCAAACACCTCCAATAGACATTTCTGGAAGGTGTTGTAGCCCAGGTTCGTATGAAGAGATATAACGGGGGGCAGCTTCTGTGGGGCTGCTGCTGATCGGTGAATGGTCAAGTAACAAAGTTCCGTAGAAACACAAATCTATCAGTGAATAAAACTCAATACACTTGACACTAAGTCCTCATGTAGAAACTTTATATCCTCAAAAGATAAACCTTCTAAAATGTTCTGATGTAGTACCACAGCTTTCCTTTTTTATAGGACACCAGTTGTGGGGGATGACTTGCATCAACTTCACAGACATTTAATAAGCCTAGTTTATACTTCTCCATGTGCCAAGGTGCAGAGACACACAGCACCATTATCCGTCGACGCAAGAGCTCTCTATCACTCCCGCAAGCACGGACGGAATGGAGCCCAATTTTTTAACTCTCCATTGAACACAACGGACAGCACACATCTGTGATTGGTCAGCCAAATATCATTTCACCACACGGTGCTCTATAGTCGATTGAATCATTATTCAATGAAGCTTTTGGGCAGATGCTTTATAATGAGGTGGCGGTTTATCTAATATGCTCTTTTGGCGATTTTGAACACCAAGTGGTACCAAGAAAAACAAAACCGAAAGCTGTTTGTTTACATGCGTTTTTTTTTAACCACAATTAATGTACTCCTAGCAAAACGCTTTCCAGCTGAATCAAAACTCAGTCTGTGTCGGCCATCACTCATTGAGTGGATGTGCGTTTACAAGCTGAATAAACCGTGAGACTGCAAAGGTCGGCAGATGCACCAGAAAAGGTCTGCACCCCCTGTTGTCCTGGTGGGAATTTGCTTTGCAACACTGAGACAATAACGGAGTCCAGAAGGAAAACGTCTCCTTTATTGGGTGTGTGTTCAAACTTAAAAAGTATAAACTAGGCTCTATAGAGCTTAGAGGCTGGATTTAATCCAAAAACCAGTGAAGCAATTGTTTTCTGCCTGAATGATTTAGTATGGATTTGCTCTTCAGAAACAGTAGCAAGACATTATCTTGTTGGTTAAGCAGATGCATCAGTACAACGGAGTAAAAAAGAAACTATTAACAGGGAATAAAAAACTAAAATAACATCTGTCCAAACAAAATTAGAAACTACAACTGAAAAAACAGGACAATTAAGATTCATTTTTACAAGCATAAATACATAACAAAAACAATTAACAGACAATGTGCTAAAACTGCAATATTCAAACTGCTGTTAGGTTGGGATGTCATGTAATAAGAAACATGGAATCATGATTATCGAATAATAGGAAACATGATTTGCACTAGCAAAACTCAATTCAAAAGGTTTAAAGATAGCAACAAGTGTTGCAGGTTGCCCCCAGCAAAAAGTACAACCACTGAAATCGAAAGACTGACCAAGAGATTTCAAAAGATGTCGACAACTACTGAAGTCTTTACATCTGGTCTTTTCAATGTTTCTATGATCAATACCTCTCAGATGTCAGATGAAGAATGCCACGTTAAAGCGCTTTAGTTGTAGATGTAGAGGATTTCCCCCATATGTGGCAAAGCTAAAGCAAACTGTGACAAAAAAATCCGCACCATTCATACGTGTATTCATATCGCTGTTTAGATTTCGTCATTTGAGAGGAAAAGATTGGATTAGCTCATAAGGAAGCCCAGCTCTGTTCTTGAGCACCCCCTGGATCCAGTTCAGGTGTTGGGAGACAGAAAGACTCTGGTCAAAATAACATCACTGATGGACAGAGTCTCCTACAAGCATGAAGATGTTGCTGAGCTGCAGAGCTCCTTCTGCTACATCCAAGGTGTATGAAGGAACAATGTTGTAGGTCCCTTCTCCTTGCAGCTGTCAGACTTTATAACCAGAACTGCTCCCAAAAAACTCAATTTGCACCGTTTCCCTCACCTAAATAACATTCTGCTGCTGTTATTTACCTATTTATCTGTTTTTCAGTTTATATTCTTGCAACTTCTTGGAAATAATGTTTACTTTTTAATACACGTGCACATTCTTATATATTGTTATTTTTTTATATCATACTCAGCTGCATATTCTAATCAAAGTGTGCCACTTTATTATAAAACTGCACATTACTCTGGTTTTATATTTTTTGCCCTTAATGTAAATATTGTTCTTAATTGTTGAATTCTGATTTTCATACTTTTAATACTTTGGTGAAGCCAATGCTTTTCTTACCTGTCACTCTGCTGCTTTTACATTTAATTTTTCCTTTATGGGACAACTGAGGATTATTCTTTTCCATCCATGCCACTGATTTCCGTGCATATTTATTAATCAGGTTCCAAGTAATTGCAGTAGTTTTTTTTCCAAAACATCACAGGATACATTGTTAAGAATTTAAACTAATATATTTTTGTAGCTTCTTTCAGAACTGATCAACCAGGCCATATTGTCTTTAAAAATCACTTGTTTCATGAAAATGGCTTTGACGATAACTATGTTCATTTCTGTCTACCTGGGCTCTTTTCACAAAGCTCCCAGGCGTTTAAAATCACTTTTTTTTTTTAAAGGAGACAGAAGAAACTTTCCCACTTCTGTATAGAAATCATAAGAACACCACATGGAGAAATCTAATTAAAAAACACAAATAAAATCGAAACGCGCAATACAGAAACAACCAAAAGTATTGGACCAGTACAGATTGTTTCTTGCCAAACTGAATTAGCGCTCAACAACAGCACGTCCTCTATGGTGATGGGAACTGCGGTAGGGCTGTACGATTTTGGAAAATAATCTAATTGCGATTTTTTTTTCCAATATTGCGATTGCGATTTAATATGCAATTATTTTTGTGGGGCTTTTGTCATGCATTTTTTTAATTAATGATATTAAAATTATTGTGTATTATAAACAGATTTCTTTATACATAATTTATTCTATTCCATAAGATAGACTTATTTTAAGACAAAGGCAAATATTAACAACTTTATCTACTTTTAATCATCACACTTGATGGTCATCGGTGTCGTTCTGCAATCAAGGTTTTCTTCCTTTTGATCCCAGCTAATAATTCCCTCCGGCTGCAATGTTTTCCTCCGTGTGGTTATCCAGGAAGTAGGATGCTTGAAGCAACAAGCAGTGATTTTTAATTCTCCATCGATCTAATGCACTTTCAGACTCTGGTATGGCTCTGTAGAGCGGTTTGATCTCAGGTCAGTTGTTTCAAAATACTCCGCTGTTTTCGGTGCGGCTTTAACTTTCTGTCGGCATTTTTTTATACAGCGCAGGTTAAACGTGCCTAAAATGTGTTCGTGAGATTGAATCCTAGCTTATTCATCATGCTTAACAAAGCATACTTTTGGCTGTAAAACCCGTTATAGCACAAATTATTTCTGTGTGCCGTTTTTTTATTTTCGTAAGGAGATTCTTTCAAACAGCTCGGTCAGCGATCCCTGTTGGCTGGAAGTTTGTTTACTGGAAATTGAAACACTGGTGGCAGTCAGTTTAGCCGTGAAACTCTCATATATGGTGGTGTGATGTTTTAAGGTGTTGATAAAGTTTCGTAGTGTATCTCGTGAGGCAGCAAGGCGGGTTCTGCATAATACCTGGAGTTGCGCAGCATCAACGTTTTCATAGCCGATATAATTTCTCACAACTGATGGACTGTTCCTCTTTGGTACCAACTATTGTGCAGTGTTGGATTCTGTTAAGCTCTAAAACATTTTATAACAGTTTAAAGTGCAGTGTTTCCTTCTCTCTCTGCATTGTTTGAGCTGTTTGCAAATCACGTGACTTTACCAGATATGTTTACGTCAAGTCAAATCGCAGCCTTTGCGATTAGGAAATCGCATTTTACCAAATTGCGATTTAATTGCAAATGCAATTAATCGTTCAGCCCTAAACTGCGGATCTTAAGGGGAGATGGTTAAGAGATAAAGTATTTAATTGTAGAACCAGCTAAACATGACATTCTAACTTTATGTACTCTACCTTTGAATTATCAATATTTTTTATCCCATTACTCTGTTAATCGTTAGATTAATCTCTAGATTGATCAATTACTCAAATAATCAACAGCTGGAGCCCTAGTTGAGTAGTAATACCTAATTTAATGTGTCCTGACATTTGGCATCCATCTGTCCACCCATACCTCTGGTGCCCATCTCCAGCGGGGTCGAGATGCAGGGTACACTCATAAGAAATTTAGAGAGACCATTTAACCTAGTTGTTGTTATGCATTTGGACAGTGGGAGGAAGCCCAAGTACCCAGAAAGAACCCATGCAGAAAAATAAATGTGCAAACCATGTGGAAATAACCTGGATTTGAACCCATGACCTTCTTATTACAAGGCAACATTGCTACTAGCTGCTTTTAAGAAAAAAACAAAATAAAAACAAAACAGGATTTGACCCAATCCCAGCAAAAATTCCAACTCGTTAACAAGGAGGCTTAGATAATCTATTGTTTTGCTAGTGCAAACCATAAACATACTGGCCTTTGTTACACTCCTCACATTTTCTGGACAGAAAGAGCATTAGGCTTACCGTGAACATGAACAGGGTGTAGAAGATAAGTGCCATGGCTGAAAACGACTGGATAGAGGACATCATATTCCTCTGCAGGCTCAAGGGGAGGACAACTAACAGTGAGACTGCGATCAGCAGAAGAACCCGGAAACTTCCTGTCACCTTCACAGAGCAGAGGAGAATGATGGTACAATGAACTTCAAACCTTAAATATAACAAAGGTAGTTTGGTGTCCAACTGGCTTGCTATTAGCGGTGTACCGGTACACATTTTTGGATTCATAATTTTTGGGTACGGCCATGTCGGTTTAGTACGCAAAATAGTGCCAAAAAGAATGAGTTACTACTATTATATATATATACACACTGTTTTCTGTCTCAACACATGAAAAATGTTTATGTGTGCAACTCAGGAAAAAGTGAAAACAACATTTTTTTTGAACTTCTTGAACTTTTTTTTTTGGAACTTCTTCTCCTTCGCATCTTCTTGCAGTTGTCGAAAATTTGAAAAAAAAAAAAATCAGAAAAGTCTGAAAGATGTACCCAATTATGATTTTTGTGTACCTTTACACCTTATGAAGTCCCCAAGGTTGGTTACTCGGGTCACTTACTACCTTCTGCGCACCAAATACTTTCTCCGGCATAAACAAGGGCGTCAGTTGGGTTTAGAAAATTGCTTGGGACAATGTGATTCAGAACAGAAATCCAAATAGGTTTGTTTGAAGTTCAGACGCATTCAAATTAAAGACTCTGATCTGTCAAAAACACACATGGCCTACAGTGTGAGCAGTCTGATCGCTTCAGAGCATCGCATCGTTGATTGTGAGAATAGCACTATTCATATAGTCAGCATTGGCCTTGGTGCTACAATGTGGATTTTAATGATCCTTTTAAACAAACAGCCTAATACTAAAAAAACTAGAGAAAACAGTCTGGCTTTCAACTTTTATTGATTGTATAAAAGATACTATACAGCCTAGACTGCCCTGCATTTTGTAGTGCAACGTAAAAACAGTACTGTACCTATACGAATAATTAATAATAATTTTCCACAGCAATCTTCAAACCACACGCAAGTTTATGGTTATGGTCCCTTTAAAAAAACAAAATGATGGCCAGTACTTGCGGCTCATGAGAAACCAACTTAGGGCTTGATATACCCCTACTTGCTTTTGACAATTTTTTTGTGGTGAAAAAGTGAATTTAAGAGACAAACATGAATCATAACAATGACTGTGCAGCTTTAGAAAATAAATGTCAAACCTGTAAACCCAACAGCTGAGCAAAGAAATTTGAGCCCAAGTCAGCAATGACAACATAGAAAGCGATGCAGGTCCCAAGCATCAGACCGATCATACTGCAGAGACAAAAACAACAACTTTATGCTCTCCTTACAGACAAGTTTGAAAGAAATAAAAAAATATTTCAAATCTAAAACATAAAAAAACAAAACAAAAAAAACACCACAAAGTGTATGATGAATACAAAACTTGCCTGGTTTCCACCAGTGTTTTCCCAGGTTTCCCATAAGCATGGTAGGCTGCAGAGAAGGAAGCATTGCGGTGAATAAACCTAAAGAATCTAGCAGTAGCTCATTTCAACATCAGCTAAGACATCCTGATGCTTCTGTTTCTGCTCCTACAACAGCAAGAAATTCCAGTCGTTTACCCACCCAGTCCAGCATAGGTCCTCCGTTTGGTGTTGGTGGCGGTGTGAACCAGGAACATGCAAGACTTGTGGGTCATCCATGAACAAAAGAACAGCAACAGAGTCCCCAGCACTATCCCACACTGAGAAAGGAGTAGACAGGTGAAACCTACTTTTGGTCTTTCATATTTCCCAGAAGGTAGGTGTTCAAAGGTTTTAAGAGGATAGTTCTGACTATATGTGGGTTTTCATCAAGCAGCTATGAGTGGTCAGTATATTTCATGGCAAAAGTAACTATAAGGGTATTCTCATCTGTGCCAGACTGCAAAAAAATGTTGATGGGAATGTATAATGCTGCTTTTTAAACAAGCATAGGTGTATGCTCTGTACAAAACATGTTAATGAGGTGCTTTGCACAAAATCATTCTCACATAAAACCATCTCACCATCTACATTCTTGAAAATTTCAGTACCCTTTCAGAATGAGGTTTTTAGAGAGCCATGTCAATTTTATGCAAATTAATTGATTCAGACCACACCCACCCATCATCTTATTAGACTGTGGGTTTGCCACACATGAGAGTGGCATGGAATTGGTCAGTGTGGTCTGAAAGGGTGGTTCTATGCAAATGATGCCTATTGTAAGCTTACAATAAGGCACTTTTTGCAAACAGATCAAAGAACAAGATTTCACACAGAAAAAACATTGCCAAAAAAAAAAGAAAAAAAGAAGTGTGGATTATTGATTTTATGTTTGGAGTGTTTATCGAAGCAGAAACACAAATGGCAACACAAAAGGATGAAAAAAGTACATTTGCATAATGTCCCCTTTAAGAATATCTTTAAAGATAAAAACTAACTATAGTTCAGAAATAAGTTCACTGCAGTGCATGCAAAATTATTTCTGACCCGTGATTTTTTTTTTAGCATTGTATCATATTAAAACTACAATCTTCAAAGTGTTTAATAGTGATTATATGTGAAGAACATACAAAAAGTAGTGCATAATTATGAAGCTGATGAGAAATGATAAATTGTTTAACCTGTGCTGTGCATTTATGTTTAGCTTACTTCGATCTAAACACCCCAGAATAAAATCAACATCATCCAACTACCTCAACTAAGCTAATTATTAAGTAGAAATACAGCAGAGATGTAAACCACACTTCAGGAATTGACGTGTAAAAATCTTTAAAAACAAAGAGTTATTTTAAGTAAACTAGCTAAAGCTTGTGGTTGTAATCCGACAAATAGTTTTAAAAAAATGATGGAGGAAGAATTGTGTAAGGCATTTAAGAAACCAGCATGTTCAAACCAGAAATTTACATGCATCTTTTTTCTCTCCACCATCTACAGTTAAAGCAGACTAAACTTTTTTTTTTTTTTTTTTTCCAATCAGGTATATTTATTAGAAAGATTTTTCTTGACTAAATGTCACAATAAATGAGGAAAAAAAATAAATTAGATTTATTTCTGAAGGTCTTCCATGGCAGAAGTTTATGCGGTAGCGTCGTCAAGAACTCCATGACTTGGGTCAAACATTTTGGGTTTCCTTCCTTAAGCTAACAACCGTTTACAGGAATTCTGCCCCATTCCTCCTGATAGATCAGGATAAACCTGATGCATCAGGTTTGTAGGTCGCCTCGCTCCTATACAACTTTTTAGATCTTCTAAAATCTTCTCTGGGTCTGAAATCAGGGCTTTGAGATAGCCACATCAAATCCTGGACTTTGCTGTCCTTCAGCCACTTTGAAACCACTCTGGCTGTATGCTTACAGTCACTGTCCATACTAAAGACCAATTTTAGCCTTAGCTTTACCTTCCTAGCTTATGTCTTTTATGATGCTTCAATTTTCTTTCCTCATCATAGGAAAATATCAGGGTCGCTGTGGCTCAGTGGTAGAGCTGTTGGCCTGCTACCCAGAAATTGTGGGTTCGATTCCTGCTTCCTGCTCCATTCTGTTGTGTCCTTGGGCAAGAAACTTCACCTCCCTTACCTATTGGTGTTGGCCAGGGGGGCAGATGGTGCAATATGGCTGCTTCGCTTCTGTCTGCCCCAGGGCAGCTGTGGCTGCAAATGTAGCTTGCTTCCACCAGTGTGCGAATGTGACAGTGAATGAATAGTGTAAATTTGAGGGTCTCGAAAAGCGCTATATAAATTCAATTCATTATTATACCATCTATTCTATGAAATACACCAGTTCCTTCCTGCAGCAAAACAGCTTTACAACATGATGCTGCCACTCCCATACTCCACAGTTGGTATGGTGTTCCGTGGGTTACCAGGCTATTATCCTATGAATATAAGGTTTTACATTTAGGGCACTGTTGCCTTGCCACAATAAGACTTCCATCATGTCTATGTGTGAATGTAATCAGTTGAACAGATAAACACAACACACTCAAGGATGTGGAAGATGTTCCCCAGGATGAACCAGCTCCATGATTATCTTCCTGATATCTTAGATTATTTCTGTTGACTTTCTTATAATGTCAAACCAATAAGCAGTGTGGCCTTGAAAGACATACACGGGTGAGCCACCAAATAACTCAAACGTGCCAGTCAACCTATCGTAAATTTCCAAAGCCATGACATCATCATCTGGGCTTTTGTCTGCATTGTTTAAAGAGACAGTAATCACGCTGAATGTAAACTTCTCATTTTGAAGACATTAATAAATAAATCTCTGACCTATTCCTCCCCCCATTATTGGTTCATCTAAGTAATAGAAATAATTTTTGTAAATCTAACTGACCAAAAGCAATAGAACTTTTATCTGATTTAACTTCAGATATATGCAGAAGCTGAATCAAAACAGCTCTAACACAAACCAGCTATCAATGCTGGGTAAGTAAATACATTCTGCACCTAAATGAGACTGAAGACAAACTCAATAGATTTCTAGTTAAAGAAAAAAAAATCCTTCAAACGGCAGTCTTACAAGATCACTGGTTTCAGATATGTATGCAGGAACTTGTTTTGTTCACCTCACTAAAATACTTCGGCAAAGATATCTATACTAGAATAAAAAAAAAAAAAAATACAACTAACTTGTCTACTTAGATGTGTAACAACATGACAAGGCAACAGAAAGGCGTCAGATCATGCATGTTATGCTCAACTTTTCTCATCATTTATAAAAAGACAAAAGCCTGTAGACTGCCTGTAGTATTACAGAAAAAAATATGCTGTGCTGTGGGCCAACTGCTGAAGAAGCTCTTAACTGAGCTCTTCATAATGATCATCATTATGAAGAGCTCCAGAATTTCTCTCAAATGCATACACTCTTCCAAGAAGATGACTGCTGTTATTCCTGGAGAACCTAAACCATAAAGTAAAAATCATGGTTAATCCCAATCTTTGTCCAGGTAAATAAAACCATCTGAAAACGAGAAAGGAAGTAGGATAAAAGCATTGTTACAAAACAAACTTTTAAAGTCATAAAATAACATGCATCGATGATTGGCATACAGTTCCAAATTTTTCCTTGTTTTTACATAGTATTCAAATTGTATCATCTCTCAGGAGATGTCAAATGTTCTTAAAAATTTGGAAAGGTAAAAGAAAATGGCTTTGTGCCAAAAACAGTTAAATGTTATGAAAGACGCTGCTGATAAGACACAGGGTCATAGAAAGTGGCGTGGGGTCCAAGCTGGATTGTTCAACAGTCCATCAACATGAACACAGTCACACATCAGGGCAGTTTAGAGCCGCCATTTATATTATAGGTTTCTGAATGAAAGGAGGAAGTTGGAACCTGGTCTATTAATCGTGCACAGGAAGAAGAAGCTATTTCTACACAGAAAGGCCCATGAATCCTAAACATCATAATATATAGGCTGCTTATAATTCAGAAGGGGAAAAAAAACGTAAATCCATAATCATATGACGATAAAAGCCACAGTCAGAAATTAATCCATTTTGCCCACATGAAATACACCATCATTAATCACAAGCTTAAAAAAAGCAGGTTATGAAATTCATCAGTAGATAAATGATGCCTTTTTGTGTTGCATAAAAATGATAGAAAGTTTTCCTGTCTCCTATAGCTACATCAATTCAGTTAGTCTAAATGCAATTTTAAACAAAATGTATCATGTCGTCATTAACATGATTAAAGGAATCCAATGCAACAAAAAGCAAATATTTTAGTTTTTAAAACAGATTGTTAGACCTGTCACAATTAGATATATACTGGATGATAAACTGCCACTGAATTTTTTGCGATAAACACTCAGATTGTTGTTTAGAGACTTTTTCTGTGAATGATCAATGAACTTTAATCTTTTATGAACATTTACAACTCCACCTGGTAGATATTTCTAATATCCAAAATGATTTAACAAAACAACCCACACAATAATTTTTTTTATGAAATCTGTAAAGAAAATTGCCCTTCATACAATATCAATCTTAGACAAGAAAAACAGGAGATTTGTAAACAAAAAGTGTAACCCAACATTAAAAACACTGAGTAAAAAGCAAGACAACCTATTTTACTCTGCCACTATGGCTATATGAACCATGTCTGCCTTTTTCCATATAGTCTCTTTGCTGAAAGAGGGAGACGCATGAGAAAAACAAGCAAGCATGAAAATGGAAAATATTCTAGCTGGAAAAATTAAGCTCATTTGAATTTATCATACCATTAATTGATTTATTATTTATTATGACAGGGCTAATGATTATACCTCAGGCTAGCCTGATACAAGCAATCCAGTTGAACAAGTTAACCAACTCCTAATATCTACATTATCATATAAAACTACAGTCATGATCAAAACATTTGAGACAGACAGATATATTATGTTTTACAAACTTGACTGCTTCAGTTTTTCTTGTGGTAATTTGACTTTAGTCCACATTAACAATGTAACAAAGATGAAACAAAATCACAAACACCTTATTCATATAATGTTTTAGTCCATCGTTTACTAGCAATACTTCAGTGATCTCAGAGTTAGCTCAGGCGAGGCGAACCCCTACATTTCCTGCATGTAACAAAAAGTGTCAACAAAGACAGAGGTCCTGATGTTACATTGTCATTGTGGGTGACTTAGAAGAGCAGAATTATTGCTCTAAAATAATAAATCCTTCTACTTTGTTTGATATACCCCAAAATTAGGATAATTCTCTTAAACTTAAAATTATTCCTACCTAATGCAGATCTAATTTGAAACTGATCATCTAATAAACATATTTCTACTAAATAAAATAATGTTAACATTTTGAGGAAGCTTGACCAAAATCGAATAAATAATCCATGGAAGGAGCTAAAGATTAGGGTGGTTGAAAGAAGGTCTTCCAACTTTAAAACTTTGGAACTCATATCCAAAGATAAAAAGTCATATATACCAGTGCACAAGTGCAAAAAGATAATAGGAAAGTATATAAAAAACAGTTTGATTCTTGCATTCCAGTAAAGATTTTTCCAATAATTACGGAGAAAATATTTTAAAATAATATTTGGCTTGCGATTTTTCATAAATTGTGACTGAAATATTCTCTATTCTAACAAACAGAAATGCAAAACGTTTATTGAAGATCATTTCTGATATGTACACGGCAAAACATAACAGTAAAGTTAGCTTTTTTGTGATTTTCAATTTCAACTTTTTTACAGATTTCATGGTAAATGTAGGTAAATAAATTCCTGTGAATTTCATCCTTGGCCATTTTAATGATAAAACTACACAAATGACTTCCGGTTCATGTGAAAGTTCTTTTAATTGCCTTTCATATAAGTATTTGAATACTTTTACTAATATTTTTCATACAATTCTTTAAAGAATATTCCTATAATATCCAGTAAACACTACAGTTAGTTGCCCCGGGAACAAAACTTTTATAAAATCTGCATATAACAATCTTATTAACAATTGATACTTTGGAAAAACGCAATGTATTAATCAATAAAATAATTCAAAACGTACTCATTGTGTATTACTACACTTCAATATAACGCAGAAGCACATGATGAAAACACTGATTCAGTATAGTATGGAGAGAAAACAAAATGTTTCTTTGTAAATTAAGGGTACAGTTCTAGTGTCCCAAGGTCAATTTCTAAAACCTCAAAGGCCTTTCAGGTACATGTACAAGATACATGTAAATTTCTGGTTTTAACTTGCTGGTTTCTTAAATGCCTTACACAATTATTATTCCTCCATCATTTTTTTAAACCATTACAACCACACGCTTTAGCTAGTTTAATTAAAAGAACTTTGTTTTAAAAGATTTTTTTGGATGATGTTGATTTTATTGTGGGGTCTTTAGATTGAGGTAAGCTAAACATAAATGCACACCACATGTTTAGAGATTAGATAAGAAAAACTGTTAAACAATTTATCATTTCTCTTCAGCTTCATAGAGGACCATATGCCAGCAGGTGTGAGTGACCTACCTGTTTGAAGCAGAAAGGCATGGTGAGCACACTAACTCCAACGATGCTGTTCACCACGTTCATGATCAGGCCAGAGTTTGACGCAGTCATTTTTAATTGCTAGGTGCGTGGTAGTCCCCCTCGTCTCCTAACACTAATAAACCGAACAAGGCAGAGGCAGGAGTACAGCGAGGACCGCCGATGCCGTTTCGGGTCGCTCTAATCTTTGGAGTCGCAACGAGCTGCTGGGTTTACTCCTCCATAGATCAGTGACGTGGCGCTCTGAAAGAGAAACACGACAACTAAGTATGACACACACTTAACTTAAATAATTTTCTACGAAAACACTCTCTGATAAGCAACATATATAGCGTCTGAATGACGGTAAATATGTCAACATAGACAGTTGAAGTTTCAAGCCGTTGGCCAAAAAGCTAAATCGATGATAACGTAGTTACCGACCTTACTCTCCTCCCTCCCTTCCTGTCCTGCTAGGTTATCATCCGTTATTCCGCCGCTGTCAAAAGTTTGCGTTGTCTATTAGTTGTTGATAGGAAGCACATTGGTCCGTGTACTGATTAGAAATTCTGTGTATCACAGTTCATCAATAAATTCAAGAAGACTGCTTCCCTGAAAGCGTATCCAGGAAGTATTATATAGGAGCAGAGTGACGCCTTCCCCAACTTCCCCAACCGCTGAAATCCTCGGGCGCCTACTAGTGGTTGCAAGCTTAATGGCTATGATGACGAATCCCAACTTCTACCTCATTGTTGTTTGAAATATAGTTTTCGAGTTTTGAATAAAGCTTCCTGTACGTCAAACCAACAGAGACTATATTGTAAGTCTATATAGAGACCAAACAATCTGTATGTTTTGAGTTCGCACTTAACTGACTTACTTTACCTTTAGTATTTTATGTTATTCTTATAATAGCCTATTATTATTTACCATTCAATCTGCTTTAAGATTGATCAATAATTTCACAAGCCAGAATTTATTATAGAGAAATAACCCCCCCAAAAAACTAACCTCAACACAATTTTTTTAAATATGGAAGCATTTATATCTTCTCTCACACATATTTCCTGAGCCAACCCAAAGATGATTGAGGTCATAAGCAGAATGTTTGGACTGAACCATCACACATTTTGTTTTATCTTTCTCCTATAATATGAAGGACTAATCTAACAAAAATGTAAAAGAAAGAAATGAAAATACATTTTGAAATAAACAGATATATGTTCAGAGCAATAAATGGTTATATACAAATTAAAATAAATTACTATATGAATAAATAAATTATGTAATTATGTATTTCCACATTATTTTTGTATTAAGTTTCTTTACAATTTTGGCAGGATCGGTCCTCTATTCTATATTGTTCACATTTCAATGGTTTGTACAGCCTGGATTTTACACAACTTGTTTAGCTTCATTTTTCTGTCATTAACTGCACTGACGATATGGCAGCACGTGTTATTCTTTACAGTCACATCTGGAAGTTTACGTTATATATTCAATATGTAGCACTTTAAAAATTTTGTTTAAATATTAGGTTTTTTTATCTTTATCCTTTATAGTTGATCTGGTTATTGTCAGTTGATCAGCTTGGGGTCATTGTCCATTTGGAAAACCCATTTGCACCCAAGCTTCAACATCCTGGCTGACATCTTCAAGTGTTGCTTCAGTATGTCCATATCATTCACTTTTCTCATGATTCCATCTATTTTGTGAAGTGAAATAGTCCCTTCTGCAGCAAAACAGCCCCACAACATGAGGCTGCCAACTACATACTTTCAGTCATTCATTCAGATTTTTTATTCAGTCATAAATTTAAACAAAAATGTGATCAGTATAAACATTACATTATTAAGTGACTGAAAAGGTACAGGATGAAGCATAATGCTTATATATGCCTGTCCTTTTTTTTTAAATTAGCAAATTAAGTTACCCATTAACATGTACTCCACATAAGGGATTCTCTTGTGAGGCTTTAAAGTTTCCCCCTTTTTTCTCCAGATATACAATTTATTATTACGGCCAAACAGTTGAATGTTTGTTTCATCAGACCACAGGACATGTCTCCATAAACGAAGACATTTTTTTCGTAACCATGTGCAGTTGCCAACGGTAGTCTAAAGGCCTTTTCACATGTGTGGCCGTGCGAAAAAACGGCCAGAGAAAATGCTCATTTTTTTCTGTTCACATGGCCCGAATTTCGGCCCGTACTGGAATCCAGTGTTTTACAAGAAGACTCATAATCCATGCCCTTCATGAATGATATGGATGGACATTCCCATGGTTTTTATAGTTGGATATTATTGCCTGAACTGATGAACGTGGGACCTTATCTGAACATTGCACCTAGGGATGAGCCACATTTGTGGGGATGTGAAAGAAAGAGGCTTTGTCTTTGAGGGGTAACTTTATATGCATTCACATGCCTGCCACCAACTAACTCAAATGGATTCAATTAACCTATCAGAAGCTTTTAGACTCAGAATGTAATAATCTGGAGTTCTCTTGTTTAAAGACACAATACACTTAGTGTATGAAAATCTCTGCCTTTAATGAAGTTTATAAAAAACTATTTTCTCTATCTTTTTTGTGACATTTCACAAATAAAAAATCTGTTAATATTTATCATATATTCACATTAAGGCATTGTGCAATCCTTAGACGTTGTTAGTCAAATGGAACATTTTTGTCTCTCTCCTGCTTAATAGCTCATGCTTTTGAGAGCATTTTGTTGACAGCTCTTTGTGTCTGTTTCCCCCTGAGGGTCATGTACTAGTAACAGAATATTTTTACATTGCTATATTTACTTTACAAAAGCGGCAGAAGACCTGTTTGAATCCTGTTTTTCCAGTGACCTCAGATATTCCTTTCAGGAAAGGGAAACAAGCAACGGATCCTAAAACAGAAAAGACCAAATGCGGTCGATGACATTTGAGAGAATTTTTTTTTTTTTTTTTTAGCCATCTGAGATGCTGCTGGCAGCGGCCCCCAGTTAGTTTCCGTTTGTCAAAGTGTCTGCCCAGTGCCCTCTCTGATACATGTCCATTGTGTCATTTGACCAGGAAAGAGAAGAAGTAGGTGGGGGTTGGAAGGAGTAAGCCACAGAGGGCAAAAAGGGTCTTGACCTTAAGTCCCCCCACCACAACCTGGTTGTGTTTTCCCCCAGAGACGAGGGATTTTATAAAGCAGACGTGATGAATCTTTGATGGGCAAAGAAGGGGAATTTTGAGTTGCAGAGAAGGGATGTGAATGTATAAATACATTTGCATCGGTGTACATGTCAGGTATTTTAGACTGTTAAAGAATCTACTTCAATAGCAAATGAAAACACTTGTTTTCCTTCCTTTGAGGAAGCTGCCTTACACTGTCACAACCGCTTGGTAGGTTCTTTCACCAGAATGCTGGGTTAACACTGTTGGGTCAAACATCCATCCATCCATCCATCTATCCATCCATCCATCCATATTTATTTTTCAGCATGGGAACTTAGGTTAAAAAGAAATGTTTTGTCGGTTTTGCCCTAAATAGATATTCAGTTGCTTATCAGTCAATGAGAGGTGGGTCCCCATTGTTGTATAGAGTGTGATGACTGTTTGAAAATATGTCCACACATAGCGGCTGGTGAATGAAGCTGAAGTTGGTCTTTTAATAAATTAAAAGATACCTTTGGCTTTCTTTAACTCTTTTTTAGTTTCATCATCTGTGCCTGCCTGATGAGGTCCACCAGGGTTCTCCAGGGACATCCATGTTCCACCCTGTTTTTTGTGATTGTGTTGACTGTGTGTGCTGACAGAGTGAACAATACTCCCACACAAAGGGTGGCACCAAACACACAGAAAAAATGGAAAGAAAATGTTCTGTTTTTATATATTTTTTTTCTTGTATAAAACAGTGCACAAATCAGCTGCAGGCCGTAGTGAAAAGTTCATATCCCTAAATGAAATGCTGAGCTAAAGTTAGTAGGAATGCAAGTGCATGCTTGCTGAGGAATGTAAGCTATTTTTGGTCACCTCCAGTTCAAAATCTTAAGAATTTCAAGCAATAAAACCTGAAGTGGATCATTCAAAACTGAAAAAAGATTATTCAAATTACTTTGAAATCTATTCTTTTTTTCCAGTTAGGAAAACACAAAAATCCTAAGTCTTTGTTATTTTTTTGGCAATTGGTTCAACTACAAAAACTACAGTTTTGAACTAAACTGAATACTGCTTATCACTGAACTCTGCTATTTGGGAACATTGATGGTTTCTCATGCAGCTTCAGTAGAAACAGAAAGATGGATCACACCAGAACTTTGTCAGCAAATGCATCTTTTAAAAAGAATAAGGTACATAACACGCTTTGCGCTCAACTGAATGACTCACCTGCAAAAATGTCAAGCTGAATGTAAACATCACTGACGTCAACATGTACAGCAGTTGCATCAAGCAGTTCAAACTCCATCAGTGGAATTTACCAAATAGCTGTCCACGCTGCATTCAAGTACAGCTGGGGGAATAGGCTGTCAAAATATCAAAAATGTTTTCAAGTGGTTGTATTTCTTTCTACTATTATTCTTTTTTCTATATCTGCTTATAATTTATTTTTATTAATTTATTTTTGGCGGTGGGTTCTTTGTTTGTCATCAAAGTAAAAAAAAAAATCATACGGATATTTGTATTTATTTTTCTTGATGAAAGTGTAAATGTATACATAAATCATAGTTGTTTTTGTTTAATGTCCGTGGGCTGTGTTAAAAACATTTGTTCATAATAGAGAATGAGGGAAGATAACATTATTTTATTTGATATAAGGCTAGCTGGAGCTAACCCTGTTCAAAATTCCCTTTTTATAAGATAATTGGTGATAAAATCAGTATATAGCTTTTTTGTCTAGTGTTAAAAGCAATACATTTGTCTTTCCCATTTAGCTGTTTCCCAATTAAGAGTCTTATTAGATATTATGGAATCTGATTCTTTTAATCCAGAATCAAAACATGAGAATAATATAGGTTAACCCAAATCTTACATGTTTATTAATCCTGGCTATTAGTTGTTCTTCTCAAACTGTTTTTACTACCTTAATCCCTTTTTTGTGTATAAGACCTAACCCGGTATCTTCTTGGTCAAACCCAAAACACAAACCTGTTGTAATGAATAGAACCAGTCCTGGATCGGTCAGTGTCGTAAACAATCCAAAACAGAGTTGGTTTTAACCCGTTTTTAGGTTCTGACCCGACAGGTTTCTTTTACAACTAATAGCATTTTTATACCAACAGAATCTAATTTAAATCCTTGATATTTAAGTTTTCATACCCATGAAAACATTTATGGCTGTTTGTAATTAGAAATGTATTTACTGTGGTGCGTGTGCATATGTGTATGATCAGAAAGGTTAAGACAGGAAAAACCCTGGCCATTGTGCACCAGTGACCCCTTAAAATCAATGTGACAGACCGGTTGATTGGCTGGAGGGTCCTGTCTCTCTGCTCGTAATCCCTCAAGGTAGACCCTCAGCCAGTCTTGCTGCACTTGTGTTTGTGTGTCTGTGTGTGTGTGTGCATGCGCGCATATATGTATATGGACGTATCTAGCCTTATCTGTGTGTCTCTCTTCACCTAATACCCCAGCATTGACCAACAGCGATTGGATGGGGTATTAGTGCAGGTAGAGGGGGTCAAGCCTGCCTGTGTGTGCATGGCTGAGAGAGCGTGAGTGTGAGAGATACTCCACGGTAGCCCAATTAGACTGCAGAGTGCCTATGTGTTTCTCTGTGGCTCAGTAATGTGCAGAGGTACTGGGAGGTTTCAGGAGCTTGGAAATGCCAGAGTTAGACCGAGTGAGGCGGGGTGGAGAGCAAATTTTGACGGCAGATTTGAACAGATAACCCGGTCGGGGCAAAATTGGATGCAGGCATTTGGGTTTGACCTCCAGCCCTCGGCCTGACCCACGGGTCGCTCAGGGGTCACGGGGCACAAAGCATAGCGCTGACCCTGCACAGGTCAAGCATGCGGGCGGCTGAAAGGACGCCTTTGTGGGGTCTGGCATGCTCACTATTTCCCATCAGCGCCAGGGGACCATGTCTGCCCAGGAAACTGAACCAGAGAGTCAGAGTGAGTGTGTGTGCGTGTGTGTGTGTCTTAGCGAGGGTGAAAAGCGTAACTGATTTTGTTTATATTTCTGCCTGTTTGCCTCCTGATTATCACTGACTGAAAATTTCTCTTGATTTTGATTTACCACCAACCCGCCTTGCTGTTTGTTTGATTTTTCATTTTGCATGTTGGAACCCACTGAAGGACTTTGGAACATCAAGTTAAGAATAGCAACTCAAGTTTATCCGATGGAGAGGTCATGTTTGGAAAAAGAACCAAACTAAAAACACATTTTAGATTCTTTACTTTAGCATCCAGTCCAGCTCTTGTTTATGTAGTTTCAGTTTGTGAAAGGAAAAGAGAAACTGCTTGGATCTTTGGGTATGCCTGTGGTTGTTGCTTGTGTACATCTGTTAGCGCCTCCTTAATTAGCGCATGCACGTTCCCCCTAGTCCTGTGTGTGGCCCTCGGAGAGGCAGAGAGAAGCCCCCTCCCACACCCCCCGCTTCAGTAATCACATTTAATTACGGACCAGCATTAGACGGCCTATGAATAGGGTTTTTTGGCAGGCCTCTCACATAGAAATTGGCTGCATCCAGCTGAACATTGCCCAACTTTGTCCTGCTTATCCCGTTATATTCTATTAAGACTTTGTTATTTGAACGTCATCAAAGTACCACGGTACAGCACTAAGAACTGCTGGACTAATGCTGCGTGTTAAAAACCAGGGAACTACGTTCGTTTTCTTGGTTGAACGGCAAGTGTCGGACCTCTAATAAAAAAAATGGGACCACACATTACACACACTCTGTCCACAATTACATAGCACCTAGAATCACTGATAAATGTTGTTTAGGCGAGATAATTTCTTCCAAAGCCAGTCTGAGGCTGAAAATCTGGAGCAACACTTTCTTGCAGGGAGAGGTAGAGGTTTTTTTTCTGTTATGCTCTGAGGAAATTTTCACACTTTTAAGATGATAGGGGATTTGGCTTTACAGTGAGGAAGCTGCAAAGTCACTGTGTGCAGTACTTGCATCTGGCAGATGCATCTCCAGTATATGGTTTAGAGACTGCACTGCAGAAGTATTCATATCCTTTGAACTTTTGCATATTTCGTCCTTCAATAACCAAATTTTAATGTAATTTAATGGTATTTTCTGTAATGTCAACAACACAACATCTCAAGGAACTTTACAAGAAAACTCATATCAGTTCAATCATACATATACATTCCAGTTAATCCTTCAGTTCATTATTCCAATCAGTTTAAAAGTTTTCTATTTTAGGAATCCCAGCAGATTGCACAAGTCATGTTTTTGTACCTTTCAGTCCTCCTGGACCAACATGTAGCGACAGTAGACGGCCGCCTACAGTGGGGAGAACAAATATTTGATGCACTGCTACTTTTTTACGTTTTTCCACTTACCATTTTACTGACCCATCTTCAATGCTGAGTGTAGCAGATTTTTGGAGATTGTTGGCCAAGATCTCATGATACATGGCCCCATCCATCCTCCCCTCAATACGGTGCAGTCCATGTGTCACAGTTGGGATTGTGTTCTTTCTTCTCCAAACACGGCGAGTGGAGTTTAGGCAAGGAAAGGCTTGGCAATTGTATATAGCACACTTTCAACACAAGGCAATTCAAGGTGCTTTACATGACTTAGTGGTAAAGAAACCAAAAACATGATAAAACTATGAAAATTAAACCAGGGAATCACGAAAAGAAAACATGCAGTAAATGAGGCATAAAAGGAAATTAAAATAAAGGTATGAGAAATAAAAACAGATAAAACACGAGAATCAATTAATGAAAACATTTAAAATTTTATTAAAAACAGTAACATTACTAAAAAATAATAAAGCATAAAGTCACATCATTTATGATTTGAGTAAAACAGTAATTTATATAAAGCCTATAAACAAATGTAATAGTATGTAATTAAAAACAGATGAAACACATTTGATTAAAAACACTAAATAATAAATAGCAATCATATCAGTTACGATTTGAATAAAACAGCAAATTGGAAACAAATTTATGTAAAAGTATCTAAATTAAAAACATAAAACACAAAAAATTATCAAAAGAAATTAATTAAGAACAAGAGAATCAATACCACAATTTAGGACTCGAATGCAGCTCTGAATAGTAGAGTTTTAATCTTTGATTTAAAAGGGACTAATGGTTCAGCAGTATCGCATTCATCTGGAAGTTTGTTCCAGATTTGTGGAGCATAGAAGCTGAAACTGCCTCTCCATGTTTAGTTTTAATTCTAGGGATATTTAATAAACTAGAGTTGGAGGACCTGAGTGGTCTGCTCGGTTGGTATAATGATAACAGGTCTTCAACAGACTTTGGTGCAAAACCATATAGTGATTTATAAACTAGTGGGAGTATTGTAAAGTCTAATCACTGAGCTACAGGGAGCCAGAGGATGGACTTTAGAACTGGGGTGATGTGCTTTACTTACCTGGTTCTAGTGAGGACGCGCGAAGCAGTGTTCTGGATCAACTGCAGTTGTCTGAGTGACTTTTTAGGTAGACCTGTGAGGACACTGATGTAGTAATCAATCAGACTGAAGATGAATGCATGGATGAGTTTTTCAAGGTCCTGTTGCAACATTAGTCCTTAATTCCTAAAAATGTTCTTCAGGTGATAGAAGGCTGACCTTATTATTGTCTTTATGTGACCCTGGAGGTTCAGGTCTGAGTCCATTATTACACCTAGATTTCTGGCCTGATCAGTGGTATTTAGTTGTATTAACTGAGGCTGTGTGCTGACTCTTGATCGTTCCTCTTTAGTCCCAAAAATAATTACATCAGTTTTGTTTCTGTTTACCTGGAGAAAGTTATGGGGACATCCAGCTGTTGATTTGTTCAATGCATTCGTTTAAGGTTTGGACAAAATTAAAGTCACCTGGTGACATTTTAATGTATAGCTGAATGTCATCTACATAGTTATGCTAGCTAATTTTATTAGCTGTTATAATCTGGGTTAGTGGGACGTGTAGATATTGAACAGGAGGGGTCCCAGGATGGAGCCCTGGGGAACCCCACGTGTGATTTGTGTTTATTCTGATGTGTCATTTCGTATGGATACAAAGAATTTCCTGTTCTTGAGGTAAGACTCAAACTATTAAAGTGCTATACCAGAGAGTCCGACCCAGATCTCCAGTTTTTTTAGTAATATTTTATGATTAGAAGTGTCAAATGCTGCACTGAGGTCCAACAGAACCAGAACTGTGCTTCCACAGTCTGTATTTATTCGGATGTCATTAAAGCTATTGACAAAGGCAGTCTCAGTGCTGCGATGGGCATGGAAACCAGACTGAAAATTATCTGAGCTCGGTCGAGTCCCCAGAATTGGAACAACACTACCCCATCACCGAGGTGCGGAACCAGGAGTTCCCCTAACTCAAGCTATGACGGAAAGCTGGCTAGCTCGAAAAAGTCCCTCCTCAACACCTGTTCCGAGAAGCAATAAACCAAACAAATTCCACCACTCTTCTGGAGTTCATACACATTACTGATAAAACAAATGATAGTTTAAATAATGGAACACAAAAGATGAATAATGTAATAAAATGAGAAACCATCAGTTTGTGTCAGTTCTAGATGAATTTGGATATTTTAAAAAGCAAAGCTTGATCTGCAGATGCTGGGATGACAGCTGAATTAGTTCCACTAATTTGATTAGTTTAATAAATTCAGCATCATTGATTGATATGCAAACTAATAAACAAAAATAAAACACTCTTTGGATAAAGAAATGTTTGTTAAAAATTGTCTGGGTAAGAGTAATTTAATCTTTGGAATTGCATTGAATAATCCTTTATTGTCCCACGAGGGGAAATTCAGTTTTACAGTACAACCTGTCTAAGATTATTACAAACAAACAGTCAACAAACAGATCCAGGTCACTGTTGGGCAGTGCAGCCGCTTGTACGCGGCGCTCCCATGTATTCAGGAAAGAGTTACACATCAGGGGGGTGTTTCATGGTGACGGGAAAAAAAATGCTCAACTGTGTTCTGGGTCCGTATACGGACTCACAACACAGGTAATAGAAAAGAAATATAGAGAAGCACATACTTCAAAGCTCACAATGATGACATGAAGGACGGTTAGGCGGGTTCAGGAGCCCCTGGTCGACAATCTGCATGCAGCGCTCAACTCTAAGTGCGCAGCCAGACCTGCCACCTGGGGGGGCAGGACAACTTGGGAGACAGCGAGACATTGTGTGTGTGTGTGTGTGTGTGTGTTTGTGTGTGTGTGTGTGTGATCCATGTGAGTGTGTGTGTCAGTTTTTGCACATGTGCGGGGTGGAGGGTACTTTGTTTACATTTTTCTTCACAGGCATTGATAACGGACAAAGTTGAAGGTCTACATGAAGCCAAAACAATAATTATTTGGATAGCAGGGAGAGACGAACATTTTTTCCACTCTACTCTTTCAGTCTGTCAGTGGTTTCTTTTATAGTCTAATTCAACCAAATTAAAGTTCAGATTACTCCATTAATTTCCAGTTGCACCAATCCGAACTGACAGTTTCTCCAAGTCCGATGACAATTCGCGAGTGAGTCCTAAAGCGCCAGCTAGATCGCCTCTTGCAGCATCTAGCCTGTGCTCGAGCTCACCAAGCGTGAGGTTCTGAGTTCCATCAGCACAAATCTGCACTTCAGACTGCTCCTTCAGCCTTCCAATTTCTTCCAGAACTGTCTCCAATTTCGGTATTTGTTTCTCCATTTTGTGGCAGATCCAGTACATGCCCGTTCCAATCAGCAGGAACCCAATCCACATAAATCCAAATAGCCAAATATCTTCCATACAACCCGGATGCCCTTTTCCGGTGCTTCGTAGAGTTGAGTAGATTTTATCAATGGCATTGAGAGACCAGCTGACGTTTTCCATCTACCAGTTCTAGCATATTTCTTAAACATTAAACAAAGAAAATGAAGCTCTCTTCAGATAGAGCAGCTCAAACTGCGGGATTTAAAACGACTATTGGTCGAGAAAGTCTTTTAAAAACAGTGATCAAAGTTTTAGGCCGAGAGGCCTCTATTACGCAAAGATAGCAGATGAAAACAATATAACATCACAAAAAGGGAAAAACCTTTAAAATTAGTTATCCTAACTAATTTGCCTCTGCCAAAACAGACCTTTGAACGTTTAAATCTCAGAGTTGCTGCATGTTGATGAAGGAAACGGGGGATGAGGCGACGTTAGCGGCTAACAATAGCTTCGATCTGGTGAGCAGCAATGAGAGGCTCCAGGCTTGCGGCTCCCTCCAGCTGCGTCTGGCTCTTGCTGCGGGGCAATCGGCCCCTTGCATCCACTTTTAAAGTACCTCTTTGGCAGCTTTCCAGCGCAGCAATTCTTGTCAGCTCTGTGGCAGCGAATGAAGGCGCCTTCTGCTGGTTCTGGCCTGGGCCCACATGGCGTCCATCTGTTCAGTCTTGCAGCAGTCGGCGGCCTAAAACTCAAAGAGGTAGCGTTGGGTTCTGGGCCAAATGTCTTTGTTTGTCAATGTTTAAGATTCACCTGGAGTGGTCTTTGGGTTCCTTTGGAGCAAGTTTCTGGCAGAAACTTGGCCTTCCTTCGCCAGCGAAGGAGGATGGATGGATATACCTTCTGTTGTTGCTCCCCGGCCAGAGGTCGACTCAGAAGGCAGAATGGCAAGAAAAGGCGGTCCTATTTATAGGTTCACCTGATCAACTTCCGGTGGAAGAAAGCAGCATAGCCCCCCAGATGTCTGTGTGTGACCCAACAACTCAATGTTCCAAAACCCGGACAAACAGAGCGGAACAATTCAAAACAAAGGCAAACATCTCCAAACATTACCTCAGCAGCTCAAGGACGAAGGAGTACAGCGAGACAAAACACACTTGACTCAGAACCACCCAGAGATATAAAAGTAGAGAAAAACTCAACAAGGACAAAAAGTATTCACACCGGCCAAAGCTGTAACCAGAGCAGCAGGATCAAGGATAACTTTATATCTCAATGCTACCAGGTGATGTTGAACCATCCTCAATAAATTCATTGAGTAAATTAAATAATTAATTACTAATTAGTCTTTCATCCCTTCTGTGTCTGACTCATTCTGACCTGTTGCTTTGAATATCAGTTGTCATCTAGTGGAGGTGCGTCTAAAGCAAGTGAGGGTTCAACTTTCTATGCCATAATTGTTTTTTATTCAGTTATACTCCTGATTCAAACAATGCTTGTTATTTGTTATGAGTCAAGCAGTTTCTCAAGTTTGCAGAAGTCAGTTATCTCAATTGCTTTATTTTTAGCGTTGTGTAGCTGAGTAAAAAAATGACTGGTGATATTATCTAATTATTTTAATATTTATGCCAAATCTGTAGTACTGTACAACGGTTTGTTTCACAGATAGTTTGGCCAATAGAGGGCAGTGTTGCATCATAAATGAAGAGAAATCAAGATCTTTGGTGTTTGTTAGCTTTGCTGCGCAATTCTGAGGTCTGCAGGGCCGTTCATCTCAAGGAAATTTCAATGGAACACAACTGGACTTGGTAATTTATCTTGGAAGACGTTTCACCTCTTATCCAGGAGGCTTCGTCAGTACATGCTCGCCGCTGACCAGGCTGGGACCAAGACAAATTACCAAGTCCGGTTGCGGTTGATTGAAATTTCCTTGGGATAACCATGACCTGGATGAATGAGAATATTCAAAGGCCTAGGGCTGTTCATCTTTTGCTCTATATCTGAAGAATGTTTAGTTTGAAAGATAAAAAGGAAGCCGTATTTGTTGTATGATTACTGCATTTTGTAAGTGTTCATAACTTTCATGGTATTTCTTATTGATCTGTTTAATTCCTATAGAACCACTGCTTCACCAGACAACTGTACTTGAATGGGATTGAAGTGAAGCCAGAATAAATATGCAAATCCAACCATCTGTGTGATTCTTATCGATCACCTGCTGCTGGTTCCCGGTTCCTACTATCAGGTATTAAGTGGTATAAAGTATTAATTTCTTCTTAAAAGTAACAGTATCTTGACAGGTCTACTTAAAAAAAATCAACCAGACAGCTGCTCGTGTTCTCATTAGAACTAGGAAGGTAGAACACATCGCCTCTGTTTAAAAATCCTCATATTGGCTCCCTGTGGCTCAGAGAATAGATTTCAAAGTGCTTTTATTAGCCTATGAATCAATGAATGGCTAGCACCAGAGTACATTAGAGCTCTGTAATTGGGGTACAAACCATCCAGGTCATTCAGGTCCTCAATCTCTAGTCTACTGACTGTTCCTAGAACCAGAACCAAATATGGAGAAGCAGCTTTCAGTTTCTATGCTCCCCATATCTGGAATAGAGGATGGATACCCGACCCAAGCCCGACTGTACCCGACGGGCCAGGCCGGGTTCAGAAACATCTTTAGAAAGGATGGGTTCAGGTCGGGTTCCAGGTTCAGGTCGGGCACAGTCACAGTCATCAGAGGAGGGAGGGTAAAAACTTCCACCTCAATCCAGGCGCTACAGGAGTATTTGCAGTGTGCAATTTTTGAAAAAGGTAGAGGGGACATCTCTTTATTTTATTTTATTTACTTTTTATTCATAAAAATAATAACAGGTTTGTTTATGCTGGCTGCAGGGCATCTTGCACATATGTTTACCCTTTTGAACTGACAGAAACATTTTAAAAACAAAATTATTGTTGACATAAAAAATAAGATAAGATCAAATATAGTAAGATGATTAAAATCAAAGATAAGAATTCCTTTGCCTTATCCAGTCACAGCAGGTAAAGTGACTTTTTTTCCCCCATGGCAGCATCAGCAGCAGTTTGTCCGCCCTCTCAGACCCACAACTCTGCATATTTTTCTGTTGGGATAAAAAGTCCACCTCTTGACCTGAGGAGCCCAGCTGGCGTAAGGTGCAAAAAGCATTTTCAGGTGTAAGAATCTGTACCCTCAGTTTATTTAACTGTGTGCACCTGTGTCGGGCTTGGGTTGGGGTCGGGCATAAATATCTTAATGCCTGTCGGGCTCTGGTCGGGTTACTGCTCTGTCTGACACGGGCTGGGCTCGGACAGAAAAATGTGGCCCGATCCGTATTGTAATTTGGAACAAACTCTGGGGTGAATGCAAAGCTACAGAGACAATTCTTTTAAATCAAAAATTTTAACTTATCTATTCAGACTTGCTTATGCGTAATTCAATTCAATTCAATTCAGTTTATTTATATTGCGCCATTTCACAACAGATGTCATCTCAAGGCACTTTACAAAAAGAGTTATTACAATACAATGTTTAATGTAGAAATTATAGAACCACAGAAGATTGCGTCGTGTAATTCTCAGCAATCCCTCATACTGAGCAAGCATGAAGCGACAGTGGGAAGGAAAAACTCC
Source organism: Apricaphanius iberus (assembly GCA_028564705.1). NCBI lineage: Eukaryota > Metazoa > Chordata > Actinopteri > Cyprinodontiformes > Aphaniidae > Apricaphanius > Apricaphanius iberus. Next base: position 244,473 of record JAPXFQ010002024.1, read on the forward strand.
CTTTTAACAGGAAGAAACCTCCGGCAGAACCAGGCTCAGCACAAGCGGTTATCTGCCACGACCGTCTGTGGCTTGGAGAATACATAACAGAGATACCCTAATAATGTCCTCCAACAGCCTAGCCTAAAGCAGCATAGCTACTAACATTAACCTGTCTCCTAGCTACTAGGAGACCTGGCTACCAACACTCTGTCTGAGTCCTCCTGATCGAGGCTCAGCCCGTGGACGGTGTAGGGCCGGTAACGGCCCCCGTCATGCCGGGGTCTTCTCGGAGTCGGGTTGTTTGAGAATGCAGCCCAAAGTGGGTGGTAAACTCCATCTAAGGCTAAATACCGGCACGAGACCGATAGTCGAGAACTATCTTAAGGAAAAATTGACAGAACTGAGAGGACAGAGTTGAAGAGGGCGAGAAACGTTTAAGAGATAAACGGGTGGGGTCCGCACAGTCTGCCCGGGGGATTAAACCCGGCAGGTAATGGGCGGCCGCACTGTGCGGGAGGATCCCTTTGAGGGACCTCTCTCCGGCGCTGGCTGGCCCCTGTGGGGCGCATTTCTTCCGCGGCGGTAAGCCGCGACCGGCTCCGGATCTTTACCTGGCTTACATTAATCTATCTCTACCTAGCTACTCTACCTCTTCCTATCTCTTCCTAACTTTTGACACTCTGCCTGACTAATAACATTAACCTGTATCTTCCTATCTACCTGTCTAACCTGACTCTAACTACCTATTAACATATCTCTAACTGTAAGCTTTGTCAAAGAGGAAAGTTTTTAGCCTAGTTTTAAAGATAGACAAATTGTCTGCTTCACGAACCAACCCTGGGAGACGCTTCCATAGGAGGGGAGCCTGATAGCTGAAAGATCTGCCACCCATTCTACTTTTAGAAATCCTAGGAACTACCAGTAAACCTGCAGTCTGAGAGCGAAGGTCCTCTGTTATTTTTTTGGGGAACAATGGAACAATCAGGTCTCTTATGCATGATGGAGCTAGATTATTAAGAGCTTTATATGTCAGAAGGAGGATCTTGAATTCTATTCTAGATTTTACTGGTAGCCAGTGAAGAGAAGCTAAAACAGGGGAAATGTGATCTCTTCTTTTAATATTCATCAGAATCCTAGCAGCAGCATTTTGAACTAACTGAAGACTTTTAATTGTATTCTGTGGACGACCTGATAATAGATAGTTACAGTAATCCAGCCTTGAAGTAACAAAGGCATGGACTAGTTTTTCAGCATCACTCCTGGACAGGATGGTTCTAATTTTTGCAATATTCCTAAGGTGAAAAAAGGAAATCCTAGAGACTTCTTTAATGTGAGATCTAAATGACATATCTTGGTCAAAAATAACACAGAGGTTCTTTGCTTTATTACTGGAGGCTAATTTAATGCCGTCCAGGTGAAGGAGTTGACTAAGTAGTTTCTTTTTCAGAGCTTCTGGTCCAAAGACGAACTTCTGTCTTATCAGAATTGAGAAGCAAGAAGTTTAGAGTCATCCAAACTTAATGTCTTCCAGACATGCCTGTAGTCTACCTAACTGATTGGATTCATCAGGATTTATGGATAGATATAGCTGTGTATCATCTGCGTAACTATGGAAATTTATCCCATGCTGCCTAATGATTTTACCAATAGGAAGCATATATATAGTAAAAAGAATCGGCCCAAGCACTGAACCCTGTGGTACTCCGCAAGTAACTTTTGAGGTTGAGGAGGGTTTATCATTTACTTGAACAAACTGAAATCTGTTAGACAAATAAGATTTAAACCAGCCTAGGGCTGTTCCTATTATACCGACACGTTGAAGCCTTTCTATGAGAATATTGTGATCAACGGTGTCAAAGGCAGCACTGAGATCTAACAGGACCAGAATGGTCACCAGTCCATTGTCTGAGGCTATGAGAATATCATTAGTAACCTTCACCAGAGCTGTTTCAGTGCTGTGATGAGCTCTAAAGCCTGACTGAAACTTCTCAAAAAGCTCATTATTGTTTAAATGATCACATATCTGGTGTGCAACTATTTTCTCAAGAATTTTAGATAAGAAGGGAAGATTAGATATCGTTCTATAGTTAATTAAGTCGTTTTGATCAAGAGAGGGTTTCTTAAGTAGAGGTTTAATTACAGCAATCTTAAACTCCTGTGGTACATATCCATTGACTAAGGATAGATTCATTATATTTAAAATTGGAGCAGCGATCAGAGGGAAAACTTCTTTTAAGAGTTTAGTTGGGATTGGGTCTAAAACGCAAGTTGAAGGTTTAGATAAAGCTAATAATTTAAGTACATCACAAAGTTCGGCTGCATTAAAGCAGTTTAAGCATATATTAGGTTCAACCATTTTTGAGGCTGCCTCATAAACTAAGGAGGAAGCAAGCATATTGGGAAGGTTCCCAATTATCTTATTCTTTATGGAGTCTATTTTATTTATAAAGAATTGCATGAAGTCGTCACTGCTTAGAGCTTGGGGAATGGTTGGCTCGATAGAGCTATGATCCTGTGTGAGTTTGGCAACTGTATTAAAAAGAAACCTAGGATTATTTTTATTCTCCTTGATTAAAGATGAATAATATGCAGTTCTAGCTGTGTGAAGGCTCTTTTTATATAGCAATAAACTATTTTTCCATATTAAAAAGGAATCATGTAAATGCGTGGAGCGCCATTTTCTCTCTAGTTTTCTAACATTCTGCTTTAGGGTACGTAGCTCTAAATTAAACCAGGGAGTTAATCTTCTATGGCTAGCCACCTTCCTTTTCAAGGGGGCAACTTTGTCTATTGCCAGACACAGGGAGGAATTAACGCTATGAACTAAAATGTCAAGTTGTGAGGGGTCACGAGTTAAATCACTGTTTTCTGTTCTGCATTTATAAACTGAGGAAATTAAAGTTGGAAGAGCTTCTTTAAAATTTGCTACATCGTTGTCTGATAACGTTCTGGTATAATGAAGTTTTCTTTCAGGTTTGATATGATCCATTAGAGTAAGTTTAAAAGTGATAAGGAAATGATCAGACAGGATATGGTTATGTGGAAAGACTGTTATTTCTTCACAGTCAATGCCATAAGTCAGCACAAGATCTAAAGTGTGGTGACAAGAATGTGTTGGTCCCTGCACATTTTGAGTAAAGCCTATTGAGTCTAGGATAGTGTGAAAAGCTGTATTTAGACTATCACATTCATTATCAACATGAATATTGAAGTCTCCGACTATAATGACTTTATCAGTGTTTAAAACTAAGTCAGATAGAAAATCTGAAATCTGATCTAAAAATTGAGAATAAGGTCCTGGTGGACGATATAAGACCACGAATAAAAGTGGCTTTACTGCTTTGTTATGTGTATGAGGAAAGCTAAAAACTAGATGCTCAAAGGAACTGTAACTATTATTTTTTTGGAGATTAATTAGTAAATCGGAGTGAAAGATAGTTGCTACTCCACCTCCTCGACCAGTACTTCGAGGGACACTAAAGTTTAAGTAGCTAGGGGGAGTTGACTCATTTATTGTGACATGGTCCTCTCCCTGCAACCATGTCTCTGCAAGACAAAACAAATCAATATTATTTTCACAAATTAAGTCATTTACTGAGAGTGTTTTTGAGGGGAGAGATCTTATGTTTAGTAAACCGCATTTAATTGATTTGTTTTTTATGTTCAGTCCGAGTTTTATTTATCTTTATGAGATTTTTATACTTTGCTCTAGTAGCATTAACTTTTAATTCATTAGTTTTGGGTAGTGGACGGGAAACTATCTCTATAGGGTAGTGGGTGGGTGGCAGTCCCTGTTCCCTGACCTGGACTCTGGGTTCCCTGATCTGGACTCTAGTTTCCCTGAGCTCGACTCTGGGTTCCCTGAGCTGGACTCTGGGTTGTCACGGCTTTGGGGAACTATAGATAACCCTATCAATGTTCCTGGAAAGAAGCGAAGCTCCGTCCTCGGTGGGATGGATGCCGTCTCTACGTAACAGTCCAGGTTTTCCCCAGAAGGCCCCCCAGTTATCAATGTAGCCCACATCGTTTTCTGGACACCACCTTGACACCCAAAGGTGGAACGAAAGCATACGGCTGTACATGTCATCGCTAGTACGATCAGGCAGGGGACCAGAAAAAATTACAGAGTCAGACATCTTTTTGGCAGCCCTACACAACGAAGCTACGCTAATTTTAGTGACCTCCGACTGCCGTCGCCGGGTGTCGTTGCCACCAGCATGGATAACGATCCTGCTATACCGCCGTTTGTCCTTGGCCAAAAGCTTCAGATGGGACCTAATGTCCGCAGCCCTGGCCCCTGGAAGGCATTTGACGGTGGTGTTTCGTGTCTCTGGAGCCACTTTCCTAACTATTGAGCTGCCAATTACAAGAATCGGCCTCTCCTGCTCGGCGGGTGCGTCGCTGAGCGGGGCGAACCTATTGTTCAGAGAAAGGGGCTGGAGGTTGGCCGCGGACTGGGGTCTGGCGCTAGTCTTCCTACGAACAGTCACCCAGCTCGCCTGAGGTCCCGGCTGCACGGGAGCTGTTGGAGGACAGCTAGGTCCTGTCCTAGTTGACTCCGCGCTAGCTACTGCTGGGCCTGGCTGTTCTACAGCGCGGAGCCGGGCCTCTAGCTCAGAAACCCTCGCCTCCAAAGCTACAAAAATGCTGCATTTATTACACCTACCAACTTCACTAAATGAGGCGGAGGAGTAACTAAACATCTGACAGAGAGAGCAGGAAAGAGGAGGAGGTGTAGAGAGAGATGGAGGGACAAGAGAGAAAGCTGCCGAAGCTATGCTAGCCGTGAAGCTAAGCTAACCAAGCGGTACCTTACCAAGCCCAAAAAAAACAAAAACAAAAAACAGTGAAACGCTAAAAGAGTCCCAAACCGTGAAGAAAATTAACGTTTTAATGTGTTTGTGTGTTAAAGCAACTCAGAAAAAACTTATTGACAGAGAAAGTTAGATCAGTTCAAGAGAGAGAGAAACACCGACTTGCTACAAACGAGTTAGTCACAAAACAGGAAATGACGCAATACGTCTTACCAACGCGATACGTCTCCCCAGGTTACAGCATCAGCAATATCTGGAAGATTCTTAACTGATATGAATTTTGTGGTAATTCTTTTTAAATTAGTTATTGCTTTTGTCAATCACTAGATATTTTCTGTTTTTTATTTTCATAATTTTACATACATTTTCTCTTATGCTATAATCACAGATTATTTTCTTTTAATTACTTTTATTGATAAATGTTTTAATAGATTCTTTTGTTTCATCAGTTTTTAAATGTTCATAATTTTGCATTAATTTTCTTTCATAAATGTTCGTTTCTGCTTTCTTTTAGTGATTCTATGTTTTAATTTTCACATTTTTGTAATCATGTAAAGCACCTTGAATTGCATGTGTTGAAAGTGTGCTATATAAATAAAATTGCCTTGCCTAGCCTTGCCTAATTGGAGAAAAGTAGAAGGGTGAGGGCAAAACGAGGGAACAAGTCATTGCTTTTGAAGTCTCATTTAAGTCTCAAGTCATGATCATTAAGTCTTGAGTTAAATTTCAAGTCAAGGCATGCTAGTTTCAAGTCAAGTCCCATGTCTTAAACTTCTAATTTCAATTCGTTTCAAGTAATTCTTTTTAAAACACATTGCAATTTAATTAAAGTTAAATGTAAATCATAAACTAAAATCATAAACAGAATTACGAGTATCTTAGCCTTCCACTGATGTCTAATATGTAGAGGGAGACAGAAAGGGTGTCACAAGAAAAAGCTAATTTAACCCAGAAAAAGTAATATCCCACCCACGTAATTTAAGAATGTTCAGGGGAACACTTTAATGTATAGGTTATGTACCTGTGCACAACATAAAAAAGACTTAATGCAATGAATGTATACTATTTATTAATTCTTAATATACTTTACCAATGCAGATTTCTCTAAAACTATAATGCATCCTCTGATAGAACTTGACCAGTTTAGGCATTATAATGGGGATGAGGCGGAGAAAATCTCTCTTCCCTGAGCTCAGATAAAGAACCTTGAAACATACTTCCATTTACCATCCACAGACAATACCGAGCTAATTAGCCACTCATAATTCTTGGATAGGCCCAGAAAACTGGATTTAAAATGGCACTACAAAAATAGCATACATGTTAAAGTCAAACTGTATCAGCAACGTAGCACGGAGAAAATTTACGCATAAAACAAAATCAGTTGTGGCATCATGGCAATAAATACTACCTACCTTTTACATGTTGCACTGTATTTTTGTCAACTCCTCTCTAGGTTACACAATCAAAAGAATTCACTATTCGGAACAACTGTCCCTGGCTCACAGGCTGTATAGAGAGACAGTGGGTTAGCCTGTCGTTTTTTTAAATCTAGCAATTTGATTGGCTGCAGTTCTCGCTCACATGCGTACACAGAAACAGTCACCACTTGTTAATGATGAGTGAGATGGCATAAAAGGGCTCAATTTTGAAATTATAGATGCTTTAAAATTTAATAATTGGGTAAAATATAGTTTTTTTCAAATTAGTTCATGTCCGAGTCAAGTCCAAAGTCAATGTCTTTCAAAAGAAGACTTAAGCCTATCTCCGGCAATCGTCTGAAGAGTTAATACCTATTCAACGGTATCTGTTAAGTAGTGTTCAATCAAAACAACCTGACCAGAGAACCACACATAAAAGTGAAATTATACACTTGCGCTATTATTAGAATACCTGATACAGTTCCTGCACGGCATGGAAAAAAATGCTCACTTTTCTTTTTTTCTTTTTCATAATCTAAGATTGTTGCAGAAGGTTTTGACATTGACATGAGGTTTTGGATTTTTTTCCATGGACAGAATAGATTATTCCCATGGGTAATCATAATTGTTGATCTGCAGGCTGAATCTGCGCTTCTCCACTGGAGACTGCAATTACGTTATTCACTTCAGACAAAAAGTTTAACATGTGGAAGCATTTCTACCATTGTAGCGACCATAAGTCGAAGACTCGGAATGAGCAGTTTCCTGACCCGTAAAACAGGAAAGCCTGCACGCAGTAACAGGTGCCACACACCTGTCTGTGGCCCACATCGGGCTCTATGGCGCGTGTCTAAGTGGTCTCATTAATTTTCCGGCTAATCTCGAAGGGACCATCAAAACGTGGAGACTATGCATTTCCACTTATGGGTTTCAACATCAGAAGCTGGTCTCCGGGCGAAAACTCTCGATTCACTGCGTTCCTATCATAACCAGTCTTCATTTGCACTTGGGCAGTTTTCAAGTGCTCTTGAGCAATCTTGTTTCCTTCCCGCAGCCTAGTGTGGAACAGTTTAACATATTTATTTATGTTGAGCTTCTTGGACTCAGGAGCCTGTAGAAACCGCTCCTTTAAGGCTTGCAGTGGACCTTGTTGAGTACACCCAAAGATTAGCTGTGCAGGAATATAGCCCATTGAGTCCTGTGGTGCTTCTCGTGCAGCAAACAACAGAAAAGGAACCCCTTCCTCCCATTTTCGTCCTGTACTATAACAGTACTCTTTCAGCATACTTTAAAATTTTTGATGCCAACGTTCTTAGGACGCCTTTCGATTCCTGGTGATACGCCGACAAAGTTATGTGTTTGATTCCTAGGGTTTCTGTTATACTTTCGAATAAGCCTGATTTGAAATTACTGCCTAGATCTGTCTGTTTTACCTTAGGTAAACCATATAGTTATATTATTATTATTATTAATTGTAGTAATAGAGGTAAATGGGATAGCTTCAGGAAATCTGGTAACATTACACTTAATAGTTAGCAGGAACCGTTTTCCCGACTTAGAACGGGGTAATGGACCTACGCAATCAACCACTATGTGATCAAACTGGTTTCCTATTAACGGTAGAGGAGATAAAGATACAGGAGTGATAACTTGGTTTGGCTTCCCTACAACTAGACAGGTATGACATTGTGAGCATAACCTTGCAACATCCTTTTTGATTCCCGACCAAAAAAATGATTTTTCTAATCCCTAGATATCCAAACCATTGGCTCTCATGTGCTAGTGACAGGATTTTATGTTTGAGCCTCAGAAGAATTACTATCTGTGATGTTTTATCATACAGTCCATTTTCTGCCTGGGGAGCATTCAAATATATCATTAGGCTTCTGTTTTCCAAGTAAAACCCCGACACATGAGAATCGGTATTGGCAACAGCAGTGAAACAGGGCACCAACGTCTTATCATGTTGTTCTTGTATCAACGTGGCATGGGATACAGGAACATCTAGACTCTGTTCAGACTCTGGAACTTCACACAGTTTTGACTCTGCAGAAGGGACCTGATGACCCATACTAGTCTGGATGGCATCAGAGTCACCATCCATTTCAAATAACACTGAGATATCCTCCAGATATTCTGACAGCACTTTATTTTGGGAACGAGTTAATACACAAGCGGTAAACACCTCAGGTGGTACTTCTACACATGCAGCTTGGGTAGGATCTTTTACTACATGTGGAACAGAAATAACAGCTCCACCAGCAATGCCGTTTCCCAAAAGAACCCCTATGCCAGCAATAGGCAAATTATGACAGAGTGTCATTTCAAACTCCCCTGAAGAAAGTTCACAGTTAAGACGCACTCCGTGTAATGGGTAGGGAGCATTCTCAGAGTCACAGCTTTTCTGATCAAAGGGCAAAACATTGTTTAAAATGATTGTTTGAGAAGCTCCAGTGTCTCGAAGAATTTTTACGGGGACTGTAACTGATTCATTGTCTAACGAAACATATCCAGATAACATGAAAGGCTCACAACACTTATCAGGTGTTCTAGGACACTCTTTCCTAGGGGACTCTTCAAAACAACAAGCTACTTCCTTTGAAGTAATCTCTTCATGACCATTCTTTCGTTTTAATGTTAGACTAGGCAAGTTTATTTGTAGAGCACAATTCATACACAAAACGATTCAAAGTGCTTCACAGTTGCATAAATTAAGAAAACAGATCAACAGAAAAAATTATCAACTTAAAAAAATAATTACAATAAAAAGCAAGAGTGCAGATGAAATTCTTTCAATTGTCATATGCACGGGTAAAAATAACTGTTTTCAGCCTGGATTTAAACATTGTTAGAGTTGAGGCTTGCCTCACATCCTCATGAAGACTGTTCCAGATTTTAGCTGCCTGAAACTGAAATGCGGCCTCACCGCGTTTATTGTTGACTCTAGGAACCACCAGGAGACCCCTCCCTGAAGTTCTCAGGGCCCGAAATGGTTCATATGTCTCTAACATGTCAGAGATGTACTTTGGTGCCAAACCATGAAAAGACTTGTACACAAGCAGAGCCGTTTTAAATTATATTCTCTGAGCGACAGGAAGCCAGTGCAGAGACCGGAGCACTGGACTAATATGGTCGTATTTCCTGGTTCTTGTCAGGACTCAAGCAGCAGCATTCTGGATGTACTGCAGTTGTCTAATAGCTCGTTTAGAGAAGCCAGTGAGCTGGCTGTTACAGTAGTCTAACCAGCTGGAGACAAATGCATGGATAAGTCTATCTAGGTCTGGTTTCGACACTATTCCTCTGATCTTTGCAATGTTTTTCAGATAGTGAAAACTTTTGATGTTATTGCTTTGATGTGGCTGTTTAATTTCAGGTTGGAGTCCATGATGACCCCTAGATTTCTAACCTGATTTTTTGGTTGAAGACAGAGAGACTCAAGAAGACTGATAACACTTTCTATTTGTGTCTGTGGGCCAAAAACAAAGATCCCAGTTTTGCTGAGTTTAACTGGAGAAAGTTGTTTTGCATCCACACACTGATCTGTTCAATACAGTGACAGAGTGTATCTATAGGCCCATGTTCACCTGCCACCTATTTAACAGTCTTTTACTATGTCACTTAATTTCTGGCAGTAGAAACACTTAGCTTTCGACTTGTCACACAACCTCGGGTTATTACCGCCAAAACACTTGATTTCTCCAACTTTGACTTCATGGCTTACACAATGTGTTAGATTGTACTCATCAGCCATCAAAGAGGCAGCAGCTAAGGTAGTTACCTTTTGTTCGTTAAGATAAAACACTAGGTGCTCTGGCAGGCATCTCTGAAATTCTTCAAGCATAATCACTTCTTTCAAAGCAGCTAGTGTAGTTACCTTTGAAGACACATCCCATTTTTCAAACAATGCACTTTTATCACGTGCAAACTCAACATAAGTATGGCCATCGGGCTTTCGTCTCAAGGTTCTAAATTTCTGCCTATAAGCATCTGGGACCAGTTCATATGCTTGGAGTACAGCCTCTTTCACCCGGTCAAAATCCAGAGTTTCTTCAACAGTGAGCGTAGCAATGACCTCTTGAGCTTAACCACTAAGTTTGAATTGTAATAATAAAGGCCACTTTTCACGCTCAAAAGTGGGGAAATAACTGTCCACTCCAGCATAATGCACTTATTTATGTCAGTTTTCTCCAGCATATTGTCTGCAGTCTTCTTTGGTAAGTCCGTTCCCAGAACATTAGCTTGTGCTTGGCTTTCCAACTCCATCCTGCGAATCTTTATTTTTGTATCTGCTTCAATCTCGAGCTTGCGGAGTTCTAGCTCAATTTGTCTCTGCAGGGCCTTTTCTGCAGCCTCAACTTTTAGGTGGGCCAACCAAATTGTGAACCGGGCATTAAGGGAGGAGCATTTTCCTGTTTCAGAGGAGAGTGGGTCATAACGAGGCAGTGTTTGTGGAGGAGTGTTAGTTTCCTCACCCACAGGCGACGTTTGTTTTAGGGTCTCTTCTCCTTCTGTAGACTCCTGGGCCTCAGTGCAAACATCCCCAACATCAGCACCTGCTAGTTGTTGTGAAACAACAGTGGCATCACCAGTCAGTGGAGGTAACAGTTTTAATTGTTGCATGATGGAAATTACTTGGTCTTACAGATCCTTCTTCAGCACAAGCTGAGCCCCCTTGAGACCCAAATACTCAGATATTTCCACCAGGTCCTGTTCGCCGCAACCCTCGACCAGGCCACGAGAAAGGCAAAAGGTAAAGGCAAGGAAAGGGAAGGGAAGGGGGGGACCTTGTTCTAATCCCGGACAAGCCCCCACTTGTTACGCACCCCCTCCAACAGGTAAGGGGAAAGAGGCAAGAAGGAGAGGGGGACAACAGGGTAAAAGTGTGTTCAACCAAATTTATTAAAGCAAACCCAAAGTAACTCCCAAGGTACACAGATTTAAGGGCCGGAGACACCTAACAGGTTCCCCTAGACACGGCCCCGGAGAATACAAAACCTAAAAGAAACAAAAAATCCACAGTAATTTTTTCCTAAATTAAAACCACAGCTCCTTTTGGCTGGGATAAGGCAATTAAAGAAAATAAATTAGTTAACTAAGGAAGGTAGTGTCAGACCAAACAAAATTTACTAAGCACTACCAGACATTGCAGTAAGGAAACTAAAATACTAAATGAACTGTGAAAAACAGTTTACTCAAAAGTAAACTAGAACAAAGTTGTTCAATATTTAAGGTCTAAAGTAGTGTTTCTACTAGAGAACAACCGCTAACAAAGCTTTCCAACAAAGTTGTTCTAACCAGATACATAAGGCTCAGCAGAGTGGAGTCTACTTATGGCAGAAGTAGCTCCCTGATGAGTGGTTCCACTGGAGTTTTATGTGGTCTGGACCAAAGACAACAATCAGTCTGACTGAGAGCACCTGCCTCTGCACAACCATATGGCTCCAACGGTGTGTCATGTGCTGCAGCTAAGATTAGTTGCCATGGTGATGGTAAACTCCAGCCCTCTCTTCCTTCTAGGTGTTACAGGAGCCTGGGAAAAGCAGAGCTTTTTGAAACACGTAACACCAGCAAACAAAGCAAAGTGGAGGAAACAGACCAAACCCAACACAGAATCAAGGGGGCCGTAACACCAGGTGCACTGGAATGGATGGAGTGGCGACCTGTCCAAGGTGCACCGCACCTCTCACCCATTAACGGCTGGATTAAATGCACCAGACCCCAGCGACCCTTCAAGGAGAAGCGAGATAAATAATGGATGGAATTTTTTTACCTGGACACCATGCATAGAAATGAAAAAAAATCTGCGGATAACATAAAGTGGTCAGATGGAGGTGTGAAAACGAATCTGTAAAAATTATGCACAGCCTTCAGATTTTTCCATCACCGTTCTAAAAAAAATAGTCAAATACAGCGAATATTCCATTAACTGGACCCCCGCTATCAATCTTGTGTATATTATCAGAGTAGCAGTCAAGAGCGCTATGGTAACTCTTGGAGAGATGCAGAGATTCACAGCTCATGTGGGAGAATCGCAACAGTCCAGCTATTCATTGTGCACTATACAATTCTGGCTTTTATGGAAGAGCTTTTTATGGAAGAACTCCCCCAAGGAGTTTATGTTTTTGTCAAGCTTTGTTTGTCTGTTTTTTCTGTCTGTTAGTTAGCAACACAACTCAGTGTCTGCAGTGGGACCAGGAACAAGTGATTAGATTTTTGTAGTGAGCCAAACCACCGTCTTTGGGGGCAAGGGAGCTGCTTTGGTGGAGGTCTGTGCTCTCCAAGTGCTTTTCTGTTTTATTTTATTTCATTCTTTGTTAGTGCACATACTACATTTTTGCCATGGTAGAAAGTAGTGCAAATCAACCTGAGAACACCATCCCCGTTTTGAAAGATGGTAGTGGCAGCATGATGCACTTGGAATGGTAGTCAGAGTTAAACAGGACATGGATAGAGCTAAATACACGACAGATAGCTGCTAGAGACCACTAAGGAAATAAGATTGAAGTAGAGGCTAAGCTTCCAGGAGGATGATGACCTTAAACAGACACCCATGACTAAAATGGAGTCATTTAGGTAAAAGTGTATTCAGGTGTCAAAAAGCTCCACTAAATAACTGTTATAATGTAAAGAACCTCTGTGTAATTTTGACCAAGACATGACATTCAAATCCAATATTAAACAGGTTTCCAAGATTTCTTTCCTCCACCTTCTGGATATTGCTAAAATTAAAAACCTCTTGTCCAGGAGTGATGCTGAGAAACTAGTCCATGCATTTGTTACTTCAAGGCTGGACTACTGTAATTCTTCGTTATCAGGAAGTCCACAAAATGCAATTAAAAGTCTTCAATTCATCCAAAATGTTGCAGCAAGAATTCTAATGAATAATAAAACGAGAGATCACATCTCCCCTGTTTTAGCTTCTCTTCTTTGACTCCTTGTTAAATCCAAAATAGAGTTTAAGATCCTCCTGCTTATGTATAAGCCCTTAATAATGAACCTCCATCATACATCAGAGGTCTCATTGTTCCATATGTTTGTAACAGGGCACTTCACTTGCAGACTGGAGGCTTACTTTTAGTTCCTAGGATTTCTGCATTGGTTTCTTTTATTGATTTTGTTTCTCTGCTCTGTCTTCTCAAACCCCCTAGACGATCGTAGTAGATGGCTGCTTGTACTGAGCCAGGTTCTGCTTTCTTCCTGTTAAAGGGGAGTTTTTCCTCTCCACTGTCGCTAGATGCATGCTAAGGATGAGGGATTGCTGAGATGATTGCTGTGGTTAGAAAGTCTGCATCAAAGGCGCCCAACCTCCCGTCATTAACTTTACGCAATCTGCTGGGATTCCTTAGAAAGAAAAAACTTTTTAACTGATTGGAGTATTTGTAGAATTGTATTTAAATTCTTCTTCTTTTAATTGCATTGAGATGACATGTATTGTGAATTTGTGCTATATAAAGAAACGTAATTGAATCGAAATGATAGGAAAATCCCGACCAAAGTTTAATTACACTAACTCCATTACTTAAAAATACACATTTACTTAAACTGAGCTATTTGGTAAAGAAGAGTGGACATATTTCAAGCTCTGTATGTGCAAAGCTAAAGACACATGCTAAAAGAAAAGAAACATAGTGCTGTAGACTTGATTACAAATCTACCGACACCTTAAGATTTTTATTTGCAAGATAAATATAAAATCCCAGTTAAATATGATAAGGTTTGTGGTGGTTTTACATGTGTGATTCCACACATACATGTGTGCATAGTGTATTATTACTTTTACACTGTATCAAAAGAAATCATAACATTTGCTTTCCTCAAATATATGTAAATTGAATTGGGTGAGTGCATGCAAGCATCAGAATGAGCAGAATTGGTAACCCAAGCCAGTTACTGTAGCTATCACTGTTCAAGGTGTGCATTTAAAAAGCCTCCCACTTTGCGACAAAAAGCCACCAAGTACCTTTGCAATACCTTTAAACCCCCTGCAAAGTTTCCAGCATATTACAATTCAGAAGTTACCAGGTGCACTTGAACCATCATGTCACTTTCATTTTTAATATTTTGTTAAGCTGCTTCTTTTGACAAGAAAGAGGACCAATTTTCTACTTTGGAGAGAGACTCACACATGCTGACACTTTTCCCAAACTGACCATAAATCCAGGGTGTTTTTAAAAGGCCAGACTCATAAAGCGAAGAGGTGACTGAGCAGCACTTGATAGCTCAACATGGCTCTCATCTCCACACACGGTCTTGAATGTGAGTGGTCCTATAAGAGCATTCATGCAGCTGAATGTATATTTATCACACTGTGATAAGCGCATGAGAACACTCCTGTTAGATTCCTGCATCCATACTCTATACATATCCAACACAATATCTAACACATTCGTTGCATACTGAGGGTTGTAATGTGTTGTATATAGGCTGGCCCATCTGTGTGTATAAACACACACTGAGTCTGAACGTTGTGAATAGTGTGTTTGACTTGAACAGAATGACTGTGGGGATTCATGCTGGGTTTCCTCTATTAAACTCTGCAATAACGCTCGCTGTGTGCGAGAGTGCTGACATTCCTGCCCACCCCAATGATCTACGGCCTGTGCATTCACGCTAAATTCCCTACCTGTTCCTGATGATCTACAGCTCCGGGGGATGCTTTATATGCCACATACAGACATTTGTGTGTATTTGTGTGTGATGAAATCAAAGTTCGGGAGTGAGCGTGTCCTCGTGGGGTGTGTAGCTGTGTGCATCTCAGGCCACACATCATGGAAGGTTTTGAGGGTTTGGCACACAGAGAGTAGATTCGAACGAAGACAGAGGAGGGTCTTACCAGTGACTTCAAACCAAAGCAGAACTTGGAATGGTGGTGGTGATAATTTAGTCTGAACAGGCTATGACTGAAGGGGGACTCAGTGAAGTGGTGGAAACGTCTCAGCTCATATATCTCCAGTTAATTGACAGCATTCGAGGCCACAACTCAGTTCAGAGCTGGGGGGGCAGCGTTATCCTCAGGTCCTCTTCAGGTTTCCTTCACTACTCCTTTCCTCTGCTGCAGTTTGTGGCTTCTTGGCTAGAGACAGGCACTTTCTTTGAAATGCTGCCTTATGTGGTTCTCCGGTGCCAGCAGCATCATTAGGATTTTAGGAGATGCACTTAGCACATGAACAGCCAGGTCCTTACTCAAAGATTATTATGGTTCTTATTTTTTATTGCTTTGCTGATTTATTACAGAAATAGTATAGACAAGAAACAGAATGTCTTAAAGAAATCCAGAAAATAAAATGTTAGAAATCTGGTATTAAAGATATGGTATTGTTACAAGAAGGAGGGGACATTTCCTACACTTTACATTCAAAGGCTGTGGTCAAGTATGAGTCATGGAAAGGGGGTGAAAATTGATGCTAACAATATATATATATTTATATTTTGGGAACTTTCTCCCTTTTTATCTCAAAACAACAAAAAATATCATATTAAATTATTGTTAAGTAAAGAATTATTCACACATTTTATTCTTACAAGCATGCATTAATTTAAATCTATTTATAATTCAATATTTAAATAATTTGATACCTGAAGAGAAAAGAACAGTGCTTGCTTGTTGAGCCAAAGAAAGGTCATCCATCCATCCATCCATCCATCCAAATTCAATTCAATTCAATTCAATTCAATTAAAAATTACTTTATTGATCCCTGAGAAAAATTAAGACTTGTTGTAGCTCGTAACTAATTATTTCTTCAAGGACTTGTCTTTCGTGATGGCTGTGGGGAGAAAGGATTTACTGTTGCGGTCTGTGTTGCTGTAAGATAATTTCATCAACAGTATGCTCAGGGTTGTCCAGATTTATATTTTATGACGAATCCGTCTTTGCATAATTATCTCCAGTTGTTCCACAGTCGTCCCAAGAATACAACCATACTTCTTCATCTGGTTGATAAGCCGTTTTAAGTCCCTGTCTCTGATGCTGCTAACCCGACAGATGATGGACAAAGAGATAACACTCTCAACAACAGACTTGTAAAAAAATTAGCAGCGTCTTGCTGCAAACCTTGAAAGACCTCAGCTTCCTCAGAAAGTACAGTCTGCTCTGTCCCTTCTTTTAGACGGCTTCACTGTTGAGTCTCCAGTGTAGTCTGTTGTCCAGGTGAACTCCAAGGTCTTTATTCTGCTTAACCACCTCCACTTTTTCTCCCATGATGGAAACAGTCTTTGACTTATCCCTTTTTCTTCTGAAATCGACAGTCACCTCCTTTATTTCCATCCATCCATCCATTTTCTGAACTGCTTACTCCTCCAGGGGTCGCGGGCGGGGGGGGCTATCTCCAGCTGTCAAGGGCGAGAGGCGGGGTACACCCTGGACAGGTCGCCAGTCCATCACACTCTGATGAAACAGGAAGAAGTTAAAGGAGAACCATAATGGGAGGAAAAACCCTACATGGGATGTACCATGGATGGGCAGAAAGCAAAAGTGGCAGATATGACCAAATCATACCAATGATCAGAGAGGGCCGAGCTGAAGCACAGTACAAAAGCACTAAATATGGCTGAATAAGCACAGGCTTTGAGAACTACATTAAAAGAAGCCCAGGTTTTACCATACCAGGCAAGATCCCAGGTCTCAGGCTTTGAAAAGAGGTCCCAGAAACAATCATGCATATCACAACAGCATTTAAGATACTATCTGAAAAGGAATACATGGATTGACATAACCAAGTAACCGGCTTACTGTACAGAAACATCTGTACAGAACACAAACTCGAGACCTACAGGTCAAAGTCGAATCACATCTCAAGGTGGTGGAGAATGACAGAGCTAAGATCCAGTGGGACCT
The DNA here is from genome assembly GCA_028564705.1 of Apricaphanius iberus. Taxonomy (NCBI): domain Eukaryota; kingdom Metazoa; phylum Chordata; class Actinopteri; order Cyprinodontiformes; family Aphaniidae; genus Apricaphanius; species Apricaphanius iberus. Next base: position 261,525 of record JAPXFQ010002024.1, read on the forward strand.
TCAGATTCAAACAGACAGAATTGGCTGTCAAATGTTGGAAACAAAAGGAAAAAGGAACACAAGAAAGTGGAGAAATAACAAAACCTCCGGTGGTAGTTCGTGTTCCTTTTATCGGAGAACTTGGGGCAGTGACCCCCCACACTGGAGAAGTAGCTCCAACAGATACCTGGAGAAACATCTGACATTTTCAGTCCTGAAAAGGCACTTGGTAGAGGATTCAAGCTCGAGATGAAGAGCCACTTACCCATTCCGGGGGTCGAACAAATTTAATAGAAAGCCATCAGCTGATCCAAAACACTACAACGAATGTACTGATGAATATTAAAATTAGAGATCAGATTTCTCCAATGTTAGCTTTTCTTCATTGGCTGTCTGTTTTATCCAGAATTTTATTTAAAATTCTCCTTCTTACTTATAAAGTCCTTAATCAATCCTGTGTTCCCAATAGAAACTTTTGCTCTCAGACTGCAGACTGTAACATATTCTGACAGTAGAATGAGAGGAAGGTCTTTTAGGTATCAGGCTCCTTTCCTGTGGAACCAGCTGCCAGTTTTAGTCCGTGTTGCGGGACACCCAGTCTACTTTTAGGACCAGGGTTAGAGGGGATATATTATGATTATTTTTCCACTATTTAAAATATGTCTATCAGTTCCAGAAAACATGTTTCTGAAGTTGTTTGCTGGAAATAGCTTGTAGGAAACAATTGTTACCAACCTCTATTACCCGCTGTTTCAGCCCCTTTCCGATTTAGCTGTTTCTGCTGCTCATGACATATTACATGAGCTGCTGTTAACATGGCTATGCCCAAAGCTTCTAGAATCTTTGATCAAGCCCCACTCATTAAATGTTAGCACTACGTTTGAAAGTTACGGACATGGCTGCAGTAGTTCAACCATACAAAAAAAAGAAAGAAAAAAGTAATTCAACCATGCATATTTGAAGCCGAATCTGCTCCCGTAGGAGGGGAGTCTCCTGAAGAACTGGAGACTCAGAGAATTCAGCAAGATACTTCTGAATAGTTATTGAAGAAATTACTTAGGGTTAAAAGAAGACATTTAACTGCTTACCTGGCACTCCAATATCTTCTACCAAACAAGGTCCGATCTCTTCCTGAGACCCCAACTCGGAAGCCTTCCAGCTTGATCTAGCACCAGCTGTAGCACCGCAGAGACCCTCTTTCGGCAATACGTCTTTTGTTTTCTCCCCGCTCTTTGAGCTCAGTTCAGCGGTATGTCTCCCGTCTTCTACCTGGAGTTTCAGTAGCTTCTTTCAGAGGTACGTCTCCCGTCTTCTCCCCAGAGTTTCAGTAACACCATTCGGCTGCACATCCTCAGTCTTTCCTGCCCTTACCACCAGCACCTTACCATCAAAAATAAATTCAACCAATGCAGCTCTTCTGTCCTCTTCCCACCAGCACCTTACCACCAGCACCTTACCATCAAAAATAAATTCAACCAATGCAGCTCTTCTGTCCTCTTCGACTAGGATCCGATTAAGTGTTTTGAGCCCTTTTGACCAGCTAAAAACAGAGAATTTTGGGTGGTGCTTCAAGATGGTGTTTCCTTATCTTTCCAATCGGTAACTGCTGTTTACTGCTGTACCTGGTAGTTGGAGACAGTGCTCTTAGGGGCTGTGAATATTCCAACGCTTCGGCTTGTGACGGAGAAAGCCTTGCAGATTTTTAATGGCTCAATCAGAGACTGAAGGCAGGATGCATTCAGAAACCCCTATCTCACTCAAAACAGCATGGATGGTTTTTCCCCCCCAAATTGTATGGGTGTACATGCACCAGAGACACACAGTAAAACACAAAATCCCAGTAAAAGTGTATTTTTTCATTATGTCCCATTTAAAACTTTCATTTCAATGGGGCTTATACATTAAGCAGCTGCAGTCATCCTGAACTATCTCTGTAGTAATGTTGCTATAGGCTGAGACTATTGGAGGACAGACTGACCACATTTCCTCACTCTGCTACTTTTTTCCACCAGCCTCCAGTATTGTATCTATCTGCCATAAGTATTGCCATGAACTGTAGGTTCTCCCTTAGGTTTTCTTATTTTTTTATCACAGAGGCTACACCTGGCCATGTGCTCTGTTTCACTATGACATATTCCTGGATAGGACCAGCTAAGCTAATGCAGCATATATCTTGCTGCAACTAAACGCTATGCATTTAGTTTTTTATGACATAGATATTACCACTGGGTCAGAGCTTACAATTTTAGCAGTCTGTTCATGAGAAAAAAATGAAGTAATGCAGAAGCTTTGCAGGATTTGTCTTTGACTGTTAAACACTTTGGTCAGCCGTATGGTTGTGTTTTAAAGTTCTATATAAATAAAGGAAGTATGGCATGGTATGGTATGGTATGGTAAGGCGATATGGCAAAAAGAGAATATCATAATTCTTCAATTATAGTGTCACAATTTTTAAATTATGACCAACATAACTTAAATTACATATTAAAGGAGAGAAAAATTGAATAAATAAATTCATTCAAATTACTGATAATAATCAACACAGTTCTAACATACTAAAAATGCAATGAAACAGTGAAACAATTAAAAAAGTCTTGTTGTATTTGAATATTTTTCATTTTTCGCAAATCGCAAATTTATTTAAGTGCAATTATATAAGATGTTAATCTTGAGTTGTCTAATAAGGCAACAGAAATCTGAGAGCACACATTGACTTTCTAACTAGTTTAAAATATTATATTGAACAAATAGAATAAAATATAAAATCTTTTCAAATAAAAACTAACATGCAGCTGCAAATATAGTGCAAGGTGTATTGTGCAATCTCTAATATGCTAATAAATAATCCTCATACAAGGAGGTAAATACAGCTTTAATTAGTTAAAATGTTTGTTTTTTTTCAAACATTTACCAGACCAAAATTCAGATACTATAAACCGGCACACATAAAACTGCCAATTAAAAAGCTAACAGAGTTAACAATATGATCTTTAAAAAACAAACGTCCCCCTACTATATAAGATAATAAAGTTAGAGTGTAGTGTAAGCAGTTCTAACACTGCAGTTATATTGTAAAGAAAATTATTATTTTCCTTCCATCCTAACAGTCTTAATTTTTCCTGCAACTCTCTCTTTATATTCAGCATACATGCATGGAATGACGGTCTTTAAAAAAAACAAAAGAAACCCCAACAAGTTGCAGCCGGGCAACTCGTAGTGCAGATCGCTTGCTATCTCTGTTGTAGGGAATTAGTTTTGTGCTTCAGCTAGCGTTTGCTGCCTTGAGAAGCACTGACCACCACTGCCGCAGTCGGCAGTTTAGCTTTAGCTGCCAATGGGCTCTAATTGTATTTTTTGGGATGCCTCCTCTTCAAGTGATTTAACACGTTTGTGGTGTTGGGATAACTTGTCTTGATGCTCTCTTTACAAATTATGTATGTTTTCTCTTTGTCATCTGGTAAAAAGCCAAACTAGTTCCATACAATGCATGAGGGGTTTGGAACACAATTCTCATCTACGCTCTCAGGCACAGTTGAATCCATGCTAGTTCACAGGTTGTACACGCGCAAGGGGGAGGGGTGTAACTCGCCGAGAGGGAGGGGGAAGGTAGAGGCTTTCCTTCCCATATAGTGGAAGAAATACAGGAGCAGAACTGTGATAAAATGATCTCCTAAAAATTACAGACCGTCAGACATGTAGATTGTAACACGGTCTTAAAGGGACTATATTGTACTATTTTACAGCTTTCAACTTCAGGGATAGACATATATATGATAAAATTTAAGCATTGATGGTAAATAATATTAATTTGTCTTAAAATTTAACTTGTATCCTGTAGTCAATGTTGGACCATGAAGTAAAATGGCTCGTTTCTCTATAATCCCGCCTCCTGGCCCCCACCCCCTCCCCCGCTCCGCTCCCCTCCTATGCAGCACTGGTCTGACTGGCAAAGCAGGCTTAGCCTTTTCTAGTCCCGGAGTCCTGCGATAGCGAATTTGAATTTCAACAAGTACCACAATGAAACTGTGTTATATTAAGGAGTTGGACGTCTGCTTTTTTATTTTTGATTTTTTTGTAAAAAACTGAGTCAATAAAGCTTATTTAAAATGCAAAAATCTACCAGGCTATAGACGGCTTTAGCCGGAGCCCAAACCAACACAGCTGAGTCCAGTAAGCAGCTCTTTCCAGCCCAGTTTATAAAAAAGCTGTGGGTGTTGTTTGCACACGTTTACTGAACATTCTGAGATGCTACAAATCAATTAATTAACCACAAAATGCTGTTATAAAATCACATTAGCAGCTTGATAAATGGCTAACACACATTGGCATTACCATGTAGCCACTTACTTCTCTGTTCATCAGGCATCTTTGCTCTTTGATCTAGCTGTTGGTCTTTAGGACTGTAAAATAAAGTCCTTTAATCCATGCAGCCAAATGGGCATTTTCACAGAGAAATTAAAATTCCAACAAAAAAAATGGTTTCAGCAGCTAAAACCAGAGCAGCTAAGAGCGTTGAGAAGGGGCAGGGTGTGTTTGCAATTTTACCAGAGGTAGGCTACTCTCTCTGCAGGAGTGGTGCAGACACCTCTAGCAGTTCCATGTTTTATTGTTTCAACAACAAGAACAAGAGGATTCAATGTGAAAAGCCCTTCACTTATGGAAAAGTCACATGGGCTTGAACATGTTCTTCACATGGGAACACATGTATTATAATGTGGTAAATCGTAAACCGCATGTATAGCACATATGGACTTTGCATGTTTGGTTTTACATGGGTTTCACACATTTTCTTCACATGGGTTTCCTGTGGAATATAACGTTTCACAGGTGGTTTACATGTTATCACATGAGATTCACTTGTGAATGTTCATGGGCTTCACAGTTTATCTCACAACTGCTGAGAGACTAGTTCGCGCACACTTGACTCAAACACCGCAGAACAATGAAGCAAACTATATTAGATCATTAGAATCTGGCGGCGAGGAGATCCGGCATTGGGAAGAGTTCTGATACTCTGGGGACTCGTCCCTGGAAGGAGTTTGAACAGGTGAGCGGAAGGAAGTTGAGAAAGGGAATGTTGCAGGATGTGAGTGTTGAAAAGATCTTACTTGCAGACCGACAGGGGAAGGTTGTCAGGAGAGGGTGTGTGAGTCCAGTCCGTGGCGGCATTAAGATGAGAGATGTGAGGTGTGATCCAGGATGTTTCTTTCCTTTCAGGGAGGACCGAGGGTGAGTAGGCAGGGTAGAAACCTGAGCGAACCCAGAGGCTGATTGTCGGAGCTCTCCAGGGGATCGGTGCGTGAGAGACGGATGAAGTACCAGGGAGGCAAACGCAGAGTCAAACGCAGCCCAAGACAACTTGGGCTGCGTTTGACTCTGTGAGGCTGCAAGGTGGAGAGAACAATGGTGAGATATTCACTAACAACAAAGTTCGAATGTTTCACAGTTTGGCTGACTGTAGGTAGGACAGATTCTTGTGGTACGTCCAGACCACGACAGGGAGCTCTGTACCCTCAAGCAAATGTTTCCATTCCTCGAGGGCGAGTTTAATCGCCAGCAGCTCCCGGTTGCCAATGTCGTAGCGACTCTCTGTGGGGGAAAAATGCTTAGAAAAGTTGCCGCAGGGATGGGGATTTTGCTGAGAGGGGGTGTGACGGAAAATTTTATTATGCTGGGGCATTAGAAAAGGTTTAATTGTCTTACTCAGTTCTTAGACAGCTGTTCTGATTCTAAGGTACAAACAAGAACCAATTGTATGTAAACATCTCATCTTGACTTATGACAAATCTTGTTATTATCTGGTGTTACACTTATGACAGATCATGTAAATGTCTTCTCAGCATTATAGTAAGTGTCCCTTTTTGTTATCTATATTCTGATTGTCAAATTATATATTTTCTTTACTGCTGACTACTGAAGTGAAACATCCGTTATTGCCTCATGACAGATCCTGTGTTTACATATTCCATTGTTGTTCTGTGATTGGTCTTGTGATTATCCTCTGATGCATAGAACAGAGTGTTAGTTATCCTACCATAACTGTATGATGTAATGATCGGACAGAAGCTGATTCAATAGGGTGTGGCTGACTACTATATATACCCATGCATCTGTGCTGAATCTTTAGGGTTCTCAGTAGGAGACCCTCCGTGCATGTAAAATAAAATATGCACGAATACGGTTGACACTTTTGTTTTATCCTCTCAAACACCCAGATTTCTATGACAAGGGGAAAGCTGGGAAAGGACTGCACCAACCTCCGAGTCAGAGGCATCAACCTCTAGGATGAACTGTGACCAAACATCTGGGTGGATGAGAAACCTTTTCTTAAAAATTTTAAAAGCCTGGTCCGCCTCATTAGTCCAGACAAAGGCTCGTCTAGATGAGGTTAGAGCCGTCATAGGAGCTGCAATGATACCGCAATTGTGGATAAACTGCCTGTAAAAATTAGCAAAGCCCAGGAATCGTTGTACCTGTTTACTCAACATGGGGGGTGTTTGGGGAACTCACATTTTCCTGCCTTGATGAACAGGTTGTTCTGCATGAGTCATTGGAGTACAAGCCGCACATACTTCTTGTGTTCTGGGAGAGAATTGGAGAAGATTACAATCTAATCAAGGTAAACAAACACAAACAAATTAAGGAAGTCATGAAGGATGTCGTTTAATAGGCTTTGGAAAACTGCAGGAGGATTTGTCAGGCCAAACAGCATTATGAGATACTTGTAGTGGCCTATGAGGGTCTTGAAAGCAATTTTTCATTCATCACCTTCTCGGATTCTGACCAGGTGGTAAGCATTGCATAGGTCCAATTTTGTGAAGATGTAGGAACCATGAACAACCTCAAAAGCCGAGGCGATGAGTGGGAGGGAATACTTGTTTATGTGGCATTTAAGGCTCTGTACTCAATACACGGCCTGTGTGTCTTGTCCATCTTTTCAACATAAAAGCTCCCAGCTCCAAGTGGTGAGGTGGAAGGGCGGATAGTGATGATGTAGGGTTCCATCTACTCCTGTTCCTTGTGGGACAGATTTAAAGAGACGAGCGGAGGGGAGAGGGGCCCCAGGGAGAAGGTCAATGGGGCAATCATAGGGACGATGGGGTGGTAAAGAAAGAGCTCGGGCCCTATTGAAGGCTTGATGGATGTCATGCTAGTCTGGGGGGGACGTTCGAGAGGTCAGGAGCTCCAGGAGGCTCTGAGGGTTCAAGGGAGGTCTCCCGGTGACGATGGACTGCAGAAACGAGACATGAACAGTGACAAGAACAACTCCAGGATTCAATACTAGACCCGGTCCACCTAATAGATGGGCTATGTTTCTGCAACCAAAGATACCCTAGGAATAAGGGTGAATCCTTTGAGGGAAAAACAAAAAATGACACTCGCTCCTGATGGTTGCCAGAAACTAAAAGAGTCACTGGAAGAGTGTGGTGGGTGATGGCTGCCAGGGAACTGCCATCCAGGGTGGAAGCATTAACAGGATGGGCAAGCTGTTCAACTTTGATGAGATATTGGTCAACTAACTCTTGGCTAATAAGGTTCTGTTTAGAGCTGGAGTTGACCGAAGCACTAACTGAAAACTGTGAATCTTGAGTCTGAAGGATGGCAGGTAAGGTCAAGTGGAGGAGTTTGTTTAATTTAGTTACTGTTGGCCTCTGTCTTTTGGGCGTCTTTTACAAGTGGAAATAAAATTATATGGTTAACCACAATAAAGGTAACAACCGCCCTCCATACTGCGTTGATCAAACGGCTCGATAAAATGATCAAAAGTAACGAGGGAGAGGGTATCCAAATCATAGTTTGCCTCAGCACGCTGTAGAGCCTTATCTCGAAGAAGAGCGATAACGTAGGAGATCTCGCTCGCATCGTCTCAGAAGGAGCAAGGGGATCTATCAAACGCGAGGGAGCATTGCAAAAGAAAACCCTTGGCCTTACCTAAATCACCTGAATAAGGCTCTGGGGTAGGCGAAATAACTTCCCGGAAGATTGAGGAGATCGTCTCGGCAAGGGTCTGGCTGGAAGCTGGGGGAGCGGGTCAAGCAGCAGGAAGACGTGCGCTTAAACCCTCAAAGAGTTTTGTGAAGTGGCTGACACTTTGGAGCAGAGTCTGCTGCTGCTGGGACATTTTTTGCAGTTGTTTCATGCCGACCCAGCAGAATTCCCTGTTTTGAAAGGGCGCAAGTGTGCGGCAGAGTCAGGTGGGCCAGATGGTTCTGTCATAAAGGCTGACAGACTCTATTGCACACAAACTTGACTCAAACACAGAAGAACAATGACACAAACTTTATTGGATGAATAGAATCTGGCGGCAAGGAGATCCGCCACTGGGAAGAGTTCTGAGACTCTGGGGAACTCGTCCCTGGGGAGACCTGAGTGAACCCAGAGGCTGATCATCAGAGCTTTCCAGGGGATCGGTGCGTGAGAGACGGATGGAGTACCAGGGAGGCGCAGACACCTTGGGCTACAGCTACAGCTTGCCAGGGCCGAAAGTGGGAACTCGTGAGGCTGCGTGGTGGAGAGACCAATGGTGAGATATTCACTAAGAACAAAGTTTGAACGAGAGGCTTGAAGTTGACTTGATTACCACTCTGGGCGTATAACCATCTGGCATCTGCTCTTGGTCATTGCACCCCTTATAAACCTCCTTCTTGATGGAGAAACCACGCACAGCTGGAACCTCATCCGCGCTGATGCACCCTGTAGAATGAAGATGACACGCCCACACAGACATAGGATCGCACAGTCTATTACAATAGATATGTTCCAAATCCACACGGAAAATGAGTGCAAGCACAGGTGTTCACATATTTTACACACATCTCACATATTTTCTCCACATTTTTTCACATGTGAATTTTTCAAAGATTTTTCAGTGGTGTTTACATGGGATTTTGCTCAGATGAAACTATGTGTATTTTCTATAGGGTTTTTAACCAAAAAAACAAGCAAACAAATTTGCCGAAAATATCTGAATGATCTCCAAGACAGTCAAGCATGGTGGTAGTAGCATGATGGTCTGGGTAATGAGTTGCCAACTCATGAGCCCTCGGCTCAAAATCATATGGCTCAGGGCTGCACCTCCACAGAACCTTAGAACTGACTTGCTGCTGAAGGAAGAGCAGCCTCTCTACATGCTCTCCTGACCTCTCGCCTCATTCCCCCTCTTACTTACTCTTCTTAGCCTTCCTCTAAATACATTTATACACCCAGCCTCTGGATTTACTGTATTAGACCAGGTCGCTTTTTATGGATTATTTTGAAAGACTTTTGAAGGACTGTGGATTAACAATATGGCATTATGCTCAGTGAAGAACCTTGACAAACTGCTCCAGAGACAGGATGCCTTGGAAATAAAGATCCAAAGTCTGGAACCAAAAATACACCTTCTGGAAGTAAATCAGGAGATTAATGCTGGACATGGAAATGAAACAACGCTACCAATGGGACTGAAGCAACAAGAACCTGGCAGCTCCATGCTCATATGGTCCAGTCTCATTCAGAAGCCTCAGAAACCACAGAACAACACTATTCACCTAGGCACAGGAAAGCAAGGACACCTCACTCAAACTGTGAGGAACATCTCTAAAACGCTCAAAAAAAACTACATCTACATCTGCCCCTAGGAAGAAAAAACAAAAAAGGCTCCGAACCAAAGCAAGTAATCCATCCATCCATCCATTTTCTAAACCACTTATCCTCAAAGGGTTGCGGGGCCGCTTGGATTCAAATGTCTTTTTCTATGTAAATAAGAAGGTACCGGGTTTCTCAAAACAACCAATGCAAGATGATCTTGTCTCAAATAAGCAAAAACTAACACAGAACAAAAGATCCCTCCCTCTGCTACACACAAACTGCTAGAGCTGAACCAGAGTATGAAAAAACGGACAGCTTTGAGCAAATATGTAATTCTTCGACATCATCTACACTGTCCAGGGGCGCCAATTTAAATGTACTCCGGTGGGTGCTTACCTACCACTTTACACCTAATAATACCATCAAAACGACACCACAGCTCAAGCCTATATATTGCATCACTGTTAATATAGGCTGGTCAAGCGACGCTTAATTTCTGTGGAGCATCAATAAGCTCACATTCTCAAAGAACCTAAGACACTAAATCACGGATAGTGTAAAATATAAAAAATAAAAACCCACTTTAAGAGATTAGTCAACAAAGGTTTAATACGTTCACTATAATGTTATGTGAGCTTAAACACGTCTAACCAATAATATGCACACTGCCACCCTTTTCCATAAGGCACCAACCAGGTGATAACGAAACCAAGCATTCCATGAATATAAAGTTAAACAACCAGTATTTCCATTCCTTAAAATGCAACAGCTAAACAATAGAACATGCTGCCACAGCTTTGCCCCGTGATAGTTTTTTAAACTATAAATTGCAGTGAATCAGATTTTTTAATTTGTAGCATTTTTGTAATTTTATTTTGTTACCATCTACTAATTACTAACGAAAAAATGGCAAAAACATATGTAATATGCAAATACAATGCTTGCACTCACCATGGATGCTCTTTACATCGATTATTTGAAATAAAATCCATCATCCGTTTCTCCATGTGCCTTCGCGTTGGGTGGAAAAACCTTGGTTGTCCCCAAACATTTTTGAAAGCACTGTAGCTTCTAAGTGCTCAGCTGCGCTTTGGTGTCTCCTTGCTGCCTTGGTGAAACAACTACCTCTTCTCACAAGATCCATTTTTTATGTCTGTCATGCAACCAGATCTATCCCCATTCCTTCAGCCGTTGTGGATTAAAAAGTACACCACTAGCTGTCGGCAGCTAAAGAATCCCCGGACCTAGGTCAGTTCCTAAAAGACTGCCTTTCAACACATTCAGTGCTTATCCAATCGCAGGACGTGTGCATGTTTACTTCAACATCTAACTGACGTTAGTGTCGCAGACTCGGGATCTGATTGGCTATCGCAACAGCAATTCCGGCTTTGTCAGATGGACTTTCCCATTTATCCCTTGTGAGATAAAGATATGTGGGAACTCCCCATGGGTGCTCGGTATTCTCGGCGCCTATGACACCGTCATCGACAATTGGGTCGCAATCAAGCTTTTCCAACAAACGAAACAAACAAATCATGAGAGGAACTCAGTTAACACCAAGATTTGCATTACACCAAAGCTCTGACAGATGTAGCTCTCCTTTTATGCCACTGGTAATGACAGACATTTGATGTGGAGGGTTGCCAGACATCAACTCCAGGCCCCTTGCCCACCTGAACTTGTCTGGTTACCAGGAAGGTAGCATTCCTCTGATTATAAACAGACAAACTTAAAAAATCCAACACTGCTGTATTCTACCTCCAAGATAGATGGGCTAAAACATTAAGTGATTGTGAGGGTGGGTGTGTGTGTGCGTGTGTGTGCGTGTGCGTGTGTGTGTGTGTGTGTGCTTGCCTGAAGGAATATGTGCTTACCTCACTTCCTCCTTCTTCAGGGGTCCGGCTAGATGATCTCATCCAACTGGGCTCACTCAGCCTAATCACAGAGGAGCATTTAAAAGGGGAGCGCCTACCTGGAGGAGACGCCAGATAGTTAACCTCATTGTTGTTATAACAGGTTGCTATCTAGACCTCGTTCTAGTTTCTGTGCTATGTGAGAAAGGACTCACTGCCTTGCTTTCCGTCCACATACAGCAACTTACCTCCCTGTATCAGCCGGCCAACTGCCCGTTGCTTGGGGCGTCTGCTTCCCTCCAGTCATCCTGCAGCCTCCTCTACCGCTCTTCTAAGAGCTTCTCCAGCTGGGTCCCATCGTCCTTCATCTGCCTGTCCACCCTTGTACTCCTCCTCCATCCAAGGGCCCTGGAAGGCCAGCGCAACCCAGATCCCGTCATCCATACAGCCATCTTCAGGCACATACCCTCCCCAACTCCTCCCAAGCATCAACCACACATCTCTCCAAGTAAGGATCTCAATTTACTGACACTCTCTGCCCATTCATTGTGTTGCCCTGCTCACCTTCTTCTCCTCTCGCCTCCAGTGCCTGTCTCAACCATCCAGTGTTAGGCTCTGGGGAAATTCCCTCCAAGCTACTCGTACTGTAATGTCCGAGGCCCCATTGCTGGCTGAGAGAAAATGTAATTATTTGAGTTCCAAACTTCTGTGTTGCTGGGTCGTGTGTGTGTCTGAGCTAGAATCCAAAAAGCTGAAAACATGACAGTGATACACTTTATAACTTCAGCCTGACCCAACATGTCAAACAACCAATACACAATCAAGGACACACACTTAACTTAATTATTAGCAAAGGGTATGCTTTGTTTGATCGGGACCTGAGCATATTGCCGTAATTGACAGAATAAGTCATTATTCTCTCTACAAGAAAACCCCAAAGGAGAATAGGCAAGGCAAGGTGATACAATTTTATTTGTATAGCACATTTTCAACAACAAGGTAATTCAAGGTGCTTTACATGATTTGGTGGTAAATAAACCAGACATATGATAAAAGCATAGAAAGTAAAAATAGTAATAAGGAATAAACACGAAAAGCATAAAACATGTAAAGCATAACAAATACAACATTAGAGAAAGTAGAAAAACAGCTATGAATCATAAAAACATCGAAAGTAATAAAAAAGCAATTAGGTATACAACATGAAAAGCATAAAATATGAAAAGCATAAAAAATACAGAAAGATAACAGCAATTAAGTGTGCTCTTTCAACAGATGAGTTTTAAGTTTTGATTTAAAGCACCTCCGTGTTTGAACAGTTTTGCAGTCTTCAGGAAGATTGATCCAGTAAAGGGTAGCATACAAACTGAAAGCTGCTTCTCCATGATTGGTTCTGATTCTAGGGGTGATCAGACTAGAGTTGGAGTGGTCTGGGGCGTCGGTGAAATGACAGCAGGTTTTTAAAATATTTTGGAGCAAAGCCATGTAATGATATAAAGTGGTAGTAGTATTTTGAAGTGGTATTATCTGAGCTACAGGGAGCCAGTGTAAGAACTTCAGAACTGGGGTGATGTGCTCTATTTTACTGATTCTAGAGATGTGCGCAGCAGCACTCTAGATCATCTGCAGCTGTCTAATCGACTTTTTAGGTAAACCTGTGAGGATACTCTTGCAGTAATCGAGTAACTAAAGATACATGCATGGATGAGTTTTTCGAGATCCAGTTGCGACATTAGTCCTTTAATCCTAGGAATGTTCTTCATATGAAAGAAGGCTGACCTTGTTATTGCCTTTATATGACCCTGCAGGTTCAGGTACGAGTCCATTACTAAAACTATATTTCAGGCCTGATCATTAGATTCCAGTTGTATTAACTGAAGCTTAGACCTCACTTTTGATCGTTCCTCGTTAGGTACAAAAATAACTACCTTAGTTTTGTTTCTGTTCAGCTGGAGAAAGTTGTGACATCTCGCTACTGATTTGCCCAATGCATTCATTTAGGGTCTGAATGGGTTCAAAGTCCCCTGCTGACATTGTAACGGAAAGCTGAGTGTCATATGCATAGTTATGGTAACTAATCTTATTGGCTGTTATAATTTGAGTTAGTGGGATCATGTAGATGTTGCACAGAAGAGGCCATAGGATGGAACGCTGGGGACCCCTTATGTGATTTCTGTTAGTTCTGATGAGAAATTGCCTATTGACACAAAAAATGTCCTTTACTTGAGTTAAGACTCAAACCAGTCAAGTACTGTATCAAAGAGTCCAACCCAGCTCTACAGTTTTTCCAGTAGTGTTTTTACGACAGTTTCAACAGTATCAAATGCCGCACTGAGATCTAACAGAACCAGCGCTGTTGTTCTGGCAAGGTCTGTATTTATCCGGATGTCATTTGAGAACTTTGAGGGCAGTCTCAGTGCTGTGGTGAGTACGGAAACCAGATTGAAAAATATCAACGCGGTTGGTCATTTTTAAGAAGCTATTTAACTGTTGAAAGACAGCTTTTTAATTAATCTTGCTGATGAATGGGAGATTAGAGATTGGCCTGTAGCTCTGTATAAATCTGTTGTCCAGGTTGTACTTTTAGGTAGTGGTTTGGACATCTGCTGTTTTTGAAGCCTTGGGAAGGCACCTGACAGGAGGGATGTATTATCAAGTCTTTTTAGAAAAGCTGTGCGTAAGATATAGAGGCAGCAAGAGGAAGTTTATTGCCTAATGATTTCATCAAGGTACGAATGGTTTAGTTAGTTGAATTCAGACATTTTCTCTACATTGTTTTTACGTAGGGTTGTCTCTGGTGGTGCGTTTGGCGCTGCTGTGCAGTTTGACCTTATAATTGTCAGAATCTTTTCAGTAAAAAAGCTGGAACATTCATTGCAAGCCCTGAAGGGGTTTAATTCAGGAGTTCCTGTCACTGGGGTATCAGGGGCAGTTTACATGACGATGTTGCTATTTTTGTTTCAATTTGTGGGTGAAAACAACAATGCATTTACATGACAGGGCAAGCGATCTGATCTTGTTGAAACGATGTAGTACATATGCATGGCCTTTAGATGGACATGTGCCCCGTGTATGCAGTGCTCTATGGCTTTCCCTTAGTTTCCTGCACCTTATCTGGAAAAGAGTAGGGGGAGTGCTCTAGTCCAATATGCCATGAGAAGTTGGCAGTGACGTCATCGTTTTCAAAGTTTCCCGGCATTGTCAGAATTCTCCACTCTGGAACTTGTCTTTAAAATGTTGTCCCCCACCCCCAACAACCCGTTCTTGTGTAAACAAGACGTTGAATCCCAGAGAAAAACCTTTGTTTTGCTGAAAAACTTTGCTGTGCTAACTGCCCCTAAGGTATTCTCTCAACTGTTGCGGATAAAGTCTGTGCATTATTAGTGTTTCTGTTAATGATTTCAGAAAAGACAGATCCCCTTGCATCTATGAGAGTTAAGTTGAATCTGTTCAGTCTGTCTTTGTAGATCTTATTGTGAACCTGGATTCGAGTTTTCCACGATTTTCTCTTGGCTCGGCGACACGTCCTATTTTCACTACATACTAGTGGATGGCTAATCCATGCAGACTTCTTTCTACCCAAGACTACTTTAACTTTATTTGCAGGAACAATGGTATTAATGATGTCTGAAATTTTAGAGACAATATTATCTACCAGCTTGTTGCCTGAGTTTGTGTTGGAGGATAAGGGGAGGCAAAGCAGTAAATTTGTTTAAAGGTTTCAACTGAGCTATCGCAGAGGAAACACTTTTTTACAGTGGTCTCACTTTGCTTAGATGGTTTAGCAGGGATTGTACTTTAAAAAAAAATGCTTCTCACTGACGGCAGGTGAACATGGGCCTATAGATACACTCTGTCAGCCCACACTCTGTATGAACAGATCAGTGTGTGGATGCAAAACAACTTTCTACAGTTAAACTCAGACAAAACTGAGATCATTGTTTTTGGCCCACAGGCACAAAGAGAAAATGTTATCAGTCATCTTTATTCTCCCTGTCTTCAACCAAAAAATCAGGGTAATCATGGACTTGGACCTGAGTTTTAACAGCCACATCAAAGCAATAACATCAACAGCTTTTTACCATCTGAAAAACATTGCTAAGATCAGAGGAATATTGTCAAAACAGAGAGACTTTTCCATGCAGTTGTCTCCAGCAGGTTAGACTACAGTAACGGCCAGCTCACTGGCCTCTCTAAACGAGCTATTAGACAGCTGCAGTACATCCAGAACGCTGCTGCTCGAGTCCTGACAAGAACCAGGAAATACGACCATATTAGTCCAGTGCTGCGGTCTCTGCACTGGCTTCCTGTCGCTCAGAGAACAGAATTTAAAACAGCTCTGTTTGTGTACAAGTCTTTTCATGGTTTGGCACCAAAGTACATCTCTGACATGCTAAAGACATATTAACCATCTCGGGCCCTGAGAACTTCAGGGAGGTGCCTCCTGGTGGTTCCCAGAGTCAACAATAAACACGGTGAGGCTGCATTTCAGTTTCAGGCAGCTAAAATCTGGAACAGTCTTCGTGGGGATGTGAGACAAGCCTCAACTCTAACAATGTTTAATTACCCGTGCATATGACAATTGGAAGTATTGTTTCTGCACTCTTGCTTTTTATTGTAATTAATTATTTTTTAAGTTGATGTTTTTTTCTGTTTATCTGTTTACTTAATTTATGCAACTGTGAAGAACTTTGAATCTCCTTGTATATGAATTGTGCTCTACAAATAAACTTGCCTTGCCTATCAGAGCTAATAACTAAACATAATATTTTCCTTCGGAGAGGTACCAGGCAGGGATGTCCACTTTGTCCCTCCCTGTTTGCTATTTTTATTGAACTAACAATATTAAATGTATGAAACGTAACAGCAGAGAACATCAAATTAGTCTGTATGCATATGATGTATTACTTGTTCTACAGTCTTCACAAACCTCTTTCTCTCAGGTAATCGAGTTGATAAAATCTTATTCAAGAGTTTAAGATTATTCCATTAATTGGTTAAAATCTACAGTTCTTCCAGTCAATTGTTCTTTCCACATTCCCATTGCTATACAACTGCAGTCAGAGAATATTATTTATTTAGGCAAGATTTATCAAAGCTACGTCTCACTTTAAAAAAAAAAGTGGTAGATGATCTAGCTAGATGGAAATCCCTACCAATTTCACTTATGGGTAGCTACAATAAAAATGATGGTTTTGCCCAGAATCACTTATTCTCAGTGATCCAAAGCAAATCATCACCTGATTGGTTTAGATCTCCAGACTCTTCTGTCTCTAAATTTCTTTGGAAAGATAAACCCCCACGTATCAGCTTGAAAACACTGTAGAAGTCCAAAGATTAAGGAGGTCTAGAACTACAAAACTTTTATCATTATTTCTTTGCCAACAGGCTCCAATACATCTCAGGATAGTTAAAACATAGCTATCTTGGTCTTTCTGGGATGGAGTGCTTGTTGGTGGGTCTGAAGCAGGTTTCCGTGACTTACCCATAACGATGTTATCAAAGCACTTGTCTAGGTAGCACTCCAGCGAATCCAATGTTTCCTCGTCCAGGTTGTTTAGAGGAAAGATATAATTTGATGGTAAGTTTAAATGGACAGAAACATTCGCTGCGTTTGGTTCAAAATTATTGCCTTGTTTTACCCAACATTGTTTGTTTATTTTACCAGTATACCGCCATGTTTACTTATGCACAGCTCTCGCGAGAACTCAGTAACAAATGCATGGACAAGTTTCTCTGCATCACTCGTGGACAGGATGTTTATTATTTTAGCAATATTCCAGAGGGGTAAGAAAGAAATCTTAGAAACCTGTTTAATATGGGATTTAAATGCCATATCTTGGTCAAAAATTAGACAGACGTTTTTTACATTATTACCAGAGGTCAAATTAATGCCATCCAGATTAAGGGATTGATTTAGCAGTTTCCTTTTTAAAGGTTTTGGTCCAAAGACAACAACTTCTGTCTTGTCTGAATTTAAAAGTAGAACAACAGAGTCATCCAGGTTTTTATGTCTTTGAGATATGCTTGTAATCTACCTAACTGATTGGTTTCTTCAGGTTTTATGGATAAATATAATTGTGTATCATCAGCATAGCTGTGGAAATTCATTCAATGTTATCTAATTATTTTACCAATTGGAAGCATATAGTAAAGAGAATCGGTCCAAGCACAGAACCCTGTGGTACTCCACAAGTAACCCTTGAGTGTGAAGAAGATTTATCATTGACATGAACAAACTGGAATCTGTCGGTCAGATATGATTTAAACCAGCCGAGTGCTGTTTCCTTGATCCCTACAACATGTTCAAGCCTTTTTAAGATAATATTATTATCGACTGTATCAAAAGCAGCACTGAGATCTAACAAGACCAGAACAGTCACAAATCCATTATCTGAGGCCATTAGAATATCATTAGTAACTTTCACCAATGCTGTTCAGTGCCATTATAATCTCTAAAACCTGATCGAAATTCTTCAAATAGGTTGTTCCACACTATCCATCAGGGGAGGGAGGCCTTGCAACGTCCAATACAGGGCCCATGGTCACAGCACTACCAAGCCCCATGGAGCTCAAGGCCGTCCCACCATCCCCATCCCGATGGAGACCTAAACCCAACCCGACATTCAGACTACTATCAAAACACAAGACACCCAGATTGAGTTCAGCTTCCCTCTGACCCCAGCACCCCGCAGAGCACAAAGACCAAGACCCAGGAGCTAGGTCCAGTACCAAAAGACTGACCGGGCCCAGAAGCAATGTCCATCCACTGCAGCCAACAACCAACACCACAACATTCAAATACGCCAAGGGGCCATCATTGGAGCTGGCAACGAGAACCAGCCCAAAGAGAAGTAAAGAGGCAGCAGCAAATGCTGTCCAACGTCCAACCATGTCCTCCACCAGCCCGCACCGGCAGCAGAGGCCCCTACACTGGCCGAGCCCGGTCAGGACAGCAGCTAGGTGGGCGCAGCATGCCCAGAGCCCCGAGCCCCCAAGTCCACCCCCAGCACAGCCACTGGGCCAGTAACCCATGCCCACCAGTGAAACCCCCCTGAAACACTGCATGCAGCCATCAGGAGTCACCACCTAAAGCCACAACAGTTCTTCCCCACGTGGGGGCCATGGCACCTCGCGCCCCATCTGCAAAGTTGTCTCACCCCCAAGGACCCCCTCATAGATGCCCCACCCCCAAAAAGGCCACATATCAGCGACCATGTCCCACATCACAAAATCAAGGGCCCCCCACCCCTTCTAAATGATAGAGCTGATCAAGGGAGCCCAAAGAGATTGAAAACACTGCAGAAGTCCAAAGATAAAGGAGGTCTAGACCCACCAAACTTTCGTCATTATTTTTTAGCCAAAAGGCTCCAATACACATCAAGATGGTTAAAACACAGTTCTCTCGATGAGTCCTGGGTAGATGTTGAACAGACACTATTCAAAAAGATAAAACTTTCACATCTACCATTTATTAACTCAAATATAAAACAACAATGAATGTTTTAAAAGTATTAGTATCAGCTCCTCTCTGACAGCTTGGTGGGAATTTCTTAATAAGACAGAGACCTTACTAGTCCCATGCAGATGTACACCCATCTGGAATAACCTGGACATCTTACAAAAATGCATGATTAATTTTCCAAAGTGGAGTTGTAAAGGAATTGAATACCTGGAGCATATATTTGATGTAACACACTTCATCCCATTTAATACATTGGTTACACAATACGGAATTAAAAAGAATAAAAACAAAACATTAAATAGGATAGATGAAAAAATAGCCCTTCCTCTTTCAAAATGGGAGATGGACTTGTTCATCTCAATTGACCAAAACCTCTGGTCTCAGATTTCTTTAAAAACCTTTAAATTTCTTAAAAATCCTAATCTACGATTAATACAATATAATACAATAATATAAAATCTGGGTTCAGGGCTCTGGGGCTTCGTGCCCCCCGGCCTGTTGATCTGGTCGGGGGTTTGGCCGGTGCGCATCGGGGTGTCGGCGCTGGCCGGCGTCTCTGGGCCCTGTCGGTTATATTGGCACTGGACATGGCTCTTGGATCTTGGTCAAAGCACTCTGCCGGGGACTGGGGTGGGGCCCTTTGACCGGTGTCGGTCGGCCTCTGCGGTGGGCTGGCCAGGTGTTGGGGTGTGGGCTGGTGGATGGAGGTGCTGGGTTCCGTTGCCTCCCGGCCATCGGGCGGGGTGCACTTGGGACGGGCTTAACGGGGTGCGCTTGGCGTATGGGAAAAGGGTGGGCCAAACTCAGCCTGGGTGTCTAGTGTCTTGTGTTTTGTTAGTAGTCTGAATGTTGGGACGGATATAGGTCTCTCCCTGTGATGGGGGTGGGCGATGGCCTGGGCCCCCATGGGGCTCGGTGGTGCCGCTGCCGTGGGCCCCGACTTGACTTGCTGGGGCCTCCCACCCCTGGTGGATCGGGCTGAACGGAAGTGCCTATTGGAATCAGCAGGGGGGCTGGCTCCCTGGGGATGGCATCGTGTCACCCCAGTTATTTCCTCCCATCCCCAAATGCCTCTGTCCACCTGCTCCTTCATTCTACCATTCACAAGGCCTTGGGACGTGGGCACGTCACTGGGGTGCCGGATGGAGTTTCCGTCTTCGCTACCCAGTGGCGGCCTGGGTCCCAATTTTACTGTACAACTTAGACACTAACACTTGCAACATTTACATGACACACGCACATGTAGGGACCTGGCGGTGGATGAGCCTCGGTGCTGGAGGCGGGGCCCCTCATAAGGGGCCTCGCCTGTGGTGCGGGTGCCCACTGTTTAACTGCATCTAGACACTGAGAGCCCGTGGGGGGGAGATGGGGGTGCCCGGCAGTATTCCCATGTCCCACCCCTCTGTTTTAAGTGCACATTAGAACAACATGCAACAACAACACGATTGAGCAGGGGGAGAGAGGCTGGGGGTCTTTCCACACCCCTGTTCGTTGAACCATCAGGGGTTGGAGCCCGGATGGAATATCAGGCCATCTGGTCGGGGACCTGGGCTGGTGGGCTACTCTTGCCTGGGTGGGGGCCTTGGCGGTCTGCTTGTCCCCATCCTGGTGGGCAAGGGGTTCGTCTCCTGGGTGCAGGGGCAGGGTACTCTATTGGGGCGTCTGTCCCTGGGTCTGGGAGTATTGAGTATGTATTGGGGCGTATGAATGAGTGTACAGCGTCATTTTTCGGGTGTCCTGTATTTGTGAGAATGTGTTCGCATGAGAGGGAGGGTACATATGAGTGTCTCTGTCTGTCTATGTCTACTTGTCAGGTTGGGTGTTTGGCTGCCCTCTGGCCTGGTGCATCTTCTTCCCCTCCGTCACTCCCCATCAGTAATGGATGCTCCTGCCCACTGGTCGGTGATGGTTCTCGATGCCTGGGGCCCCGGTTGCGGCCCGGCTCGGTCCTGGTGCATGCCTGGCTGGTCCTGGGTGGGCCGGTGTGTCGGGCAGCTGCTGTTTTGGGCCGACGTCCTCCTTGGATTGACTGAGGCACCTCTTATGGGGTTAACGGGGTTGCAAGGTAGGTTGGTGCCGTTTGGTGGGTCGGTGGGGACCGTGCCTGGCGCCCAGGCCTCCTGCCGGTTCTGTGAGTTCTGCTGCCTGGTCGGTTCATTTGGGGGGGCTGTCCGGCATTGGCTGGACCCCTGATCTTGGCGCTCTGCGGCTCCTGCACTCTGTGGGACTCTGGACGCATGCATGTCCTGCCTCCTTCATGTCTGCGTCAATTCCTGTAGGACGGATTGACGGTTCCTTACACCAGCTATCAATCACTTGCATGGGAAACCTTATTGACACCTGCATGCTCGCACACACACATAGGTGTGGGGACATTGGTGAGTACAGACATATCTTGAGTTGAGGTTATCGTCATTAGTTAATTGTTACCAGGAGCTTACCAGAAACATTAGTATTGTGTTCATTAATCCATGCTTGTGTGTAGTGAATGTGTAATTCTTAGTTTATATTACTGGATCTGAACTATTGGTGTTGTTCTGTTCAGTTTGTTGTTTTTGTTTGTTTTGTTTTATGGCAGGGGTGGAGGACTGGGATGTTTTCTTGTGTTTTTTGTTTGCCTCCCTGTCTTGTATCGTTGGTTTGCGCTTCTGCTGGTCCTGTTTCTTTTCTTCACCTTCTACCTTTCTTCCTTCTTGTCTCGGTTTCGTGTCCATGACTTCAGGAAATTTAACCCACAGTAATCACTAATAAAGATTTTTATTAGCAGAGCAGAGTATTACAGCAAAGCTGTAATAATCTGCTTGGGAAAGTAAATCTGTTGGGCTTGTAATTGGTACTCAGACACCAATTCTGAGTAGCAAACTGCTAGACAGGACACGTAAAAAAAAAGACAAAAGAGAGAGATCAAATTTCTCCTGTTTTGGCTTCCCTCCACTGGCTCCCTGTTAAATCCAGAATAGAGTTTAAGATCCTCCTCCTTACTTATAAAGCCCTTAATAATTAAGCTCCATCATACATTAGAGATCTGATTGTTCCATATGTTCCTAACAGAGCACTTTGTTCTAAGTATGCAGGTCTACTGGTAGTTCCTGGGATTATTAAAAGTAGAATCAGGCTCCTCTCCTGTGGAACCAGCTTCCAGTTTTAGGCCACGTCCACAATAAACCGGGTAATGCCTTAAAAGGTATAATTATTAAGGGACGGCCCAATGCAATGCATGGAGGCAGTGCAAATCCATTGCAAAGCAATGTATTGCACTGCCTCCATGCAATTGCATGGGCAGTCCCTTATTAAGGGACGGCCCAATGCAATGCATGGAGGCAGTGCAAATCCATTGCAAAGCAATGTATTGCACTGCCTCCATGCAATTGCATGGGCAGTCCCTTATTACTCTTCACTCCTAAACTGGACTCTTAATTAAGGGACGGCCCAATGCAATGCATGGAGGCAGTGCAAGTCCATTGCAAAGCAATGTATTGCACTGCCTCCATGCAATTGCATGGGCAGTCCCTTATTACTCTTCACTCCTAAACGGACTCTTATTATTCTTCTTTATTTATTATTCTTCCGCCACCCTTAATGCGGGTCGTACCGTAGCGTGCACCCCCACAATATATACATCAAAACGACCAGCTCGATCGCGTGATGTTTGCAATTACTTTTATTGGCGATTGGAGTTACCATGGCGACGCAATTAGCGAAAAACCACGCAAAAAGAAGCCCAAAATCCCCATAGGAAATGAATGGGAAAAGGAGTCAAAAACCATGAAAATCACCTATTTTTGAAGATTTACTGTGTCACCATACAATAACCTAGCAACACCATTCGAAATCCAGATTGTAGCCACGTCCGTGCTGTGTTCAGCATTGAAGACCGCATGTCGATAGCTGTTACGGTTTTGTCACAATTTGACTTTGTTCGACCCAAAGTTTGCCCCAAATCCACATTTTTAGAGTGGAGCAGCTCGTTAAGCAGAGTGTGGAGTGATGAACTTTTGGAAGGTCCTCATCAAAATTTAACTCGACGTCACGGCCACATATTTCGCACTAGTGACATGATTTTCGGTCATGAAACAGAGCCGCCCTTTGTGATTCTCAGGATCATTTCAAAATTTCCCTATGTCGCACGGTTTTCTCTCAGCGAGCTCTAGATCGCTCAAAGTGGAACCCAGTTTTAGGGCTTTTCTCCTATAATTTATCATTGTGGCTGGTCAGGATGATCTCAGCCAGAGAGATGTTATTAGTCATTTTTCTCTCGCTCCCTCTCGGACTGTGAATAAGGTACAGACTTCTGCTTTGGCATGAACGAAGAGAAATGATAAATCTCGCTCACACTTCAATAATTTTTCCGATACCTTGTACGGTTTTCGAATGGGAACGATTTGTTCGGCGCACTTTTTGGAGTTTTTTCTTAAAATTGAAGCTCTTAATCATCTTAAGTGTTTGCACCTGCTGCAGTTTTCACTCACACTTGTTGCTGGGGAAACGGAGCACCTTTGATCAGAGTTCACTAAAGTTCATTCCACAGTATATACACATTGAAGGCCTATTAAACCCCACTTAAACAACAGGTTATGCTATGCAGTACTATAGAGAGAAGTACTACAAACAAGTCCATGTGTCTGTCCATCTGTCTGTCTTTCTGACCATGTCTCTGTCTTTCTCAGTCCCCCTGTCTGCCTGTACCATTTCATCTGTGAAGAAGATAGAGAGTTGTGCTTTGAAATAATTGAACACAAAGGATAAATATCGCTAACACTCCAATAATTTTCCTGATAGCTGCTATAGTTTTCGAATGGGAAAGGTTCGTTCGCAGCTGGTTAACACTCTGAACATGGAGAGGAGACAACAGATCATATCGCCTAAAACTCAATGTGATATGTATGTCTGTGATGGCGTAGTGGTTAAGAAAGAGGGTTTGCATCCCAGAGGTACCGGGTTCAAATCCAAGAGCGAGCAGCAAATAATTTTTCTTTGCTGAAAGCTGAACTGGGAGACGAGACAACAGATCATATGGCCTAAAACTCAATGCTATTTAACTGATGTTGTAGTGTAACTGTGAAGGAACAGGAATACAATGCATCTGGTAGTGGGTTCGAATCCCAGGGGGAGCAAAATTTTTTTTTTTCTTGTTTGAAAGCTGGAACCATAATCCCTATGTTATACACAGTACTACATTGCACTGGTATGCATTTTAGTTGATTTCAGCTTTTCCAGTATATTTTCATACTAATCCTACTAATACTAATGACAACATGTTAGCTAGCATTAGCATGCTAGTTAGCATTATCATGCTAGCTGTTGTTAGCATTTTAGCTAATTTTAGCTTTTTGACTATATTTTTGTACTGAATTGGATTATAGTAATGCCAACATGTTAGCTAGCATTAGCATGCTAGTTAGCATTAGCATGCTAGCTCTTGTTAGCATTTTAGCTAATTTGAGCTTTTTGACTATATTTTGGTACTGAATGGGTTTATAGTACAGCCAACATGTTAGCTAGCATTAGCATGCTAGTTAGCATTAGCATGCTAGCTCTTGTTAGCATTTTAGCTAATTTGAGCTTTTTGACTATATTTTGGTACTGAATGGGTTTATAGTACAGCCAACATGTTAGCTAACATTTGCAATTAGCATGCTAGTTAAGGGACGGGCCCAATGCAATTTGCATGGAGGCAGTGACAAATCCATTGTCAAAGCAATGTATTGCATGCCTCCCATGCAATTGCCGGTCCGTGACTACAATCATGGGCAGTCCCTTATTATTCTTCACTCCTAAACGGACTCTTATTCTCTTCTTATTTATTTTTCTTCCGTCTCCGTTAATGCGGGTCGTACCGCAGCGTGTACCCCCACAATATATACATCAAAACGACCGGCTCGATCCCGAGATGTGTGCTATTACTTTTATTGGCGATTGGAGTTACCATGGCGACGTAATTAGCGAAAAACCACGCCCAAAAAGCCCCATAGGAAGTGAATGGAAAAATGAGTCAAAAATCATGAAAAACCACTAATTTCGAGCATTTACTGTGTCACCATACAATAACCTAAAAAATCCATTAAAAATTCTGATTGTAGCCACGTCCGTGCTGTGTTCGGCATTGAAGACCGCATGTCGATAGCTGTTACGGTTTTGTCACAATTTGACTTTGTTCGACCCAAAGTTTGCCCCAAATCGACATTTTTAGAGTGGAGCAGCTCGTTAAGCAGAGTGTGGAGTGATGAACTTTTGGAAGGTCCTCATCAAATTTTAACTCGACGTCACGGCCACATATTTCGCACTAGTGACATGATTTTCGGTCATGAAATAGAGCCGCCCTTTGTGATTCTCAGGATCATTTCAAAATTTCCCTATGTCGCACGGTTTTCTCTCAGCGAGCTCTAGATCGCTCAAAGTGGAACCCAGTTTTAGGGCTTTTCGCCTATCCTTTATCATTGTGGCTGGTCAGGATTATCTCAGCCAGAGAGATGTTCTTAGTCATTTTTCTCTCGCTCCCTCTCGGACTGTGAATAAGGTAGAGACTTCTGCTTTGGCATGAACGAAGACAAATGATACATCTCGCTCACACTTCAAGAATTTTTCCGATACCTTGTACGGTTTTCGAATGGGAACGATTTGTTCGGCGCACTTTTTGGACTTTTTTCTTCAAATTGAAGCTCTTAATCATCTTAAGTGTTTGCACCTGCTGCAATTTTCACTCACACTTGTTGCTGGGGAAACGGAGCACCTTTGATCAGAGTTCACTAAAGTTCATTCCACAGTATATACACATTGAAGGCCTATTAAATCCCACTTAAACACAGGTTATGCTATGCAGTACTATAGAGAGAAGTACTACAAACAAGTACATGTGTCAGTCCATCTGTCTTTGTCTTTCTGACCATGTCTCTGTCTTTCTCAGTCCCCCTGTCTGCCTGTACCATTTCATCTGTGAATAAGATAGAGAGTTGTGCCTTGAAATAATTGAACACAAAGGATAAATATCGCTAACACTCCAATAATTTTCCTGATAGCTGCTATAGTTTTCGAATGGGAAAGGTTCGTTCGCAGCTGTTTAACACTCTGAACATGGAGAGGAGACAACAGAACATATGGCCTAAAAGTCAATGTTATATGTATGTTTGGATGGCGTAGTGGTTAAGGAAGAGTGTTTGCATCCCAGAGGTACTGGGTTCAAATCCCGGAGCGAGCAGTAAATAATTTTTCTTTGCTGAAAGCTGAACTGGGAGACGAGACAACAGATCATATGGCCTCCTTGTCTGTCTTTCTTTTTCAGTCTGTCTCAGTCCCCCTGTCTGTCTCTACCGTGTCATCTGCATTCCTTTCTTTACATCTCTCTCTGTGTGTCTGTCTATGATTCAGCATGTGTGGCTTCCAGAACAACTCCATATCCCATAATGCTTCAGAACCCACATTCATTTCTATGTATGTTCCTGCCAGGCATAGTGAAACTGACCATTAGATCAGACTAATCTCTGTGTTTGTCTATGAATCAACATGTGTTGCACCTGTGATAAGAGGTCACCAAAGGTCAACCCTCAGTATATACATTGAAGCCCTGTTAAAGCCCACTCACACACAGTTAATGCTGTGTTCTATAGAGAGAGATACTACAAAAGGGTCCATGTGTCAGTCCATCTGTCTTTGTCCTTCTGACCATGTCTGTCTGTCTGTCTTACTCAGTCTGTCTCAGTCCCCCTGTCTGCCTGTACCATTTCATCTGTGAATAAGATAGAGAGTTGTGCTTTGAAATAATTGAACACAAAGGATAAAATTCGCTAACACTCCAATAATTTTCCTGATAGCTGCTATAGGTTTCGAATGGGAAAGGTTCGTTCGCAGCTGTTTAACACTCTGAACATGGAGAGGAGACAACACATCATATCGCCTAAAACTCAATGTTATATGCATGTCTGTGATGGCATAGTGGTTAAGGAAGAGGGTTTGCATCCCAGAGATACTGGGTTCAAATCCAGGAGCGAGCAGCAAATAATTTTTCTTTGCTGAAAGCTGAACTGGGAGACGAGACAACAGATCATATGGCCTAAAACTCAATGCTGTATAACTGATGTTGTAGTGTAAATGTGAAGGAACAGGAATACAATGCAAGAGGTAGTGGGTTCGAATCCCAGGGGGAGCAAAAATTTTTTTTTCTTGTTTGAAAGCTGGAACCAAAATCCCTATGTTATACACAGTACTACATTGCACTTGTATGCATTTTAGTTGATTTCAGCTTTTTCAGTATATTTTCATACTAATCCTATTAATACTAATGCCAACATCTTAGCTAGCATTAGCATGCTATTTAGCATTACCATGCTAGCTGTTGCTAGCATTTTAGCTAATTTTAGCTTTTTGACTATATTTTTGTACTGAATGGGATTATAGTAATGCCAACATGTTAGCTAGCATTAGCATGCTAGTTAGCATTAGCATGCTAGATGTTGTTAGCATTTTAGCTAATTTTAGCTTTTTGACTATATTTTGGTACTGAATTGGTTTATAGTATTGCCAACATGTTAGCTAGCATTAGCATGCTAGTTAGCATTAGCATGCTAGCTGTTGTTAGCATTTTAGCTAATTTGAGCTTTTTGACTATATTTTGGTACTGAATGGGTTTATAGTAATGCCAACATGTTACCTAACATTAGCATTAGCATGCTAGTTAGCATTAGCATGCACACCGTGGCCGTCCCTTCTCTAAATTTCCTGAAATTTTCTAGTTAGCATTAGCATGCACACCGTGGCCGTCCCTTCTCTAAATTTCCTGAAATTTTCTAGTTACTATTCACTTCTAAACGGACTCTTTATTCTTTCACCGTTAATGCGGGTCGTACCGTAGCGTGCACCCCCACAATATATACATCAAAACGATGAGACATCATGCGATGCGGCCTATTACTTTTATTGCCGATTGGTGTAACCATGGCGACGTAATTAACGATCAAAGACGCCAAAAATGCCCATAGGAAATGAATGGAAAAAGAACTCAAAATTCACAAAAAAAATCACCTATTTTTGAGGATTTACTGTGTCACCATACAATAACCTAGGAACACCATTCGAAATCCAGATTGTAGCCACGCCCGTGCTGTGTTCAGCATTGAAGACCGCATGTCGATAGCTGTTACGGTTTTGTCACAATTTGAATTTGTTCGACCCCAAGTTTGCCCCAAATTGACATTTCTAGAGTGTAACTGCTCGTTAAGCAGTGTGGAGTGATGAACTTTTGGAAGGTCCTCATAAAAATTTAACTCAACGTCACGGTCACATATTTCGCACTAGTGACATGATTTTCGGTCATTAAATAGAGCCGTCCTTTGTGATTCTCAGGATCATTTCAAAATGTCCCTATGTCGCACGGTTTTCTCTCAGCAAGCTCTATCGTTCAAAGTGGAACCCAGTTTTAGGACTTTTCTCCTATACATTATCATTGTGGCTTCTCAGGATTATCTCAAACAGAGAGATGTTCTTAGTCATATTTAATAAGGTAGAGACTTCTGCTTTGGCATGAACGAAGAGAAATGATAAATCTCGCTCACACTTCAAGAATTTTTCCGATACCTTGTACGGTTTTCGAATGGGAACGATTTGTTCGAAGCACTTTTTGGATGAAAAAGTTTAAATTGAAGCTGTTAATCATCTAAAGTGTCTGCACCTGCTGCAGTTTTCACTCACACTTGTTGCTGGGGAAACGGAGCACCTTTGATCAGAGTTCACTAAAGTTCATCCCACAGTCATTGAAGGCCTATTAAACCCCACTTAAACACAGGTAATGCTATGCAGTACTATAGAGAGGTACTACAAAAAAGTCCATGTGTCAGTCCATCTGTCTTTGTCTTTCTGACCATGTCTCTGTCTTTCTGTCTTTCTCAGTCCCCCTGTCTGCCTCTACCATTTCATCTGTGAATAAGATAGAGAGTTGTGCTTTGAAATAATTGAACACAAAGGATAAATATCGCTAACACTCCAATAATTTTCCTGATAGCTGCTATAGTTTTCGAATGGGAAAGGTTCGTTCGCAGCTGTTTAACACTCTGAACATGGAGAGGAGACAACAGATCATATGGCCTAAAACTCAATGTTATATGTATGTCTTTGATGGCGTAGTGGTTAAGGAAGAGGGTTTGCATCCCAGAGGTACTGGGTTCAAATCCAGGAGCATTCACTCAGACTAACATTAGCATGCTAGCTGTTGTTAGCATTTTAGCTAATTTTAGCTTTTGGACTATATTTTTTTACTGAATGGGTTTATAGTAATGCCAACATGTTAGCTAGCATTAGCATGCTAGTTAGCATTAGCATGCTAGCTGTTGTTAGCATTTTGACTAATTTTAGCTTTTTGAATATATTTTTGTACTGAATGGGATTATAGTAATGCCAACATGTTAGCTAGCATTAGCATGCTAGTTAGCATTAGCATGCTAGCTGTTGTTAGCATTTTAGCTAATTTTAGCTTTTTGACTATATTTTTGTACTGAATGGGTTTATAGTATTGCCAACATGTTAGCTAGCATTAGCATGCTAGTTAGCATTAGCATGCTAGCTGTTGTTAGCATTTTAGCTAATTTGAGCTTTTTGACTATATTTTGGTACTGAATGGGTTTATAGTAATGCCAACATGTTAGCTAACATTAGCATTAGCATGCTAGCTGTTGTTTAGCATGCACACCGTGGCCGTCCCTTCTCTAAATTTCCTGAAATTTTCTAGTTTAGTCTACACCCCCCTATCGTCCACACTAACCCGGCGTTGTTTAAGGTCTGTGGCTGGATAACTGTTGGCCGGGTAAGAGAGCCGTGTAAATCTTAATTCATCGGCTAAACGAGCTAGTGTGGACAGCTTCCCCGGATAATGAAAGGAAGTGGCGTCAATGACTGCTGCGTCAATAACAATACGACACTACAGACAAAGACAACAGCGAAGAGTAATAAATCGATCTCGTCTCTGTCCACACCCAAAAAACTCTCTCTTCTTCTGAGCAGCTATTGTTCTCTTCGGTTAACGGGACAAGCAGATATGTACTGTGCTGTAGAGCTTCTTGTATATATTATGTAGGCGCTGGTGCTACGTAGATTATACGAGTGTTTCGTGCGTCTTTTCGCGCATGCCCAGTATTTGCACAGGTCGGTATGGGATTGTGCAATCATGGAACCTTAAACGGACCTTAAATGCTCGTGTTGAGTGGATAACATTAGGCGTCTAACTCCCCGTATAACCTTATCGGCTTAGTGTGGATGTAGCCTTAGTCCGTGAGGCAGATACTCTGTTTTCTGTTTGTCTGTTTTTAAGACCAGGCTTAAAACCTTCCTTTTTGATAAAGCTTATAGTTAGAGTAGCTTAGGTTCCCACCGCCGCCATCTTGTCCGCGTCACTCACCTCGGCACTTTCAGAAACTCCAAAAATGGGTAAAGAGGTGGAGCTGAGAGTGGCTCTGTGAGGCTGGGGGCGGAGGGTTAACGCTCCGAGCTAACATTAGTGTTGTATTTATTAATCAATATTGTGCGTAGTGAATGTGTAGTTCTTAGTTCATTTTACTGAATCCGTTTTGTTAATGTTGTTCTGTTCTATTGGTTGCTTTTGTTTGTTTTGCTTTTCCCACTTCTCTGCCGTCCAACAGAGGTGGAGGATTTCTCAATTTTGTGTCCATAACGAAATTAAACCCACAGTAATCATTAATGAAGATTTATCATACATACATATCAAGTGGAGTAATGCTCTGCTTGAGAAATTAAATCTGTTTGGCATGTACCTGGTAATCAGACACCAATTCTGAGTATCAAACTGCTAGATAGGACACGGGAAAAGAAAAGAAAAATATTTCAAATCTTTTTTTTAAAGTCTTCTTTTCTAACAGTTTTCCACATTGCTCCCAATTCTCTTTTCCTTTTTTCTTGAAAGATATGCTTTCCTCTTTCCCTTCTCTCACTTTTCACTTCTTCCCCACCTCTGCTTGTTCTCCCTTCCTCTTCTTTTCTTCTGCTCTCATCGAAATTCAGCAGTGTAATTCTCTCTCCGTGGACGCCCATTGATCTCTCCCCTTCCGGCAATGCTTGAAAAAACGATGGGCGGGCAAGCTCGGATTTTCAAACGTCAGAGAGGGGAGTGGCAGAGGAAGCAGAAGAACGCAGAAGGAAGAGGAACGACATAGGCGAACTGGAGAGCGAGGGGAAAGAAAGGAAAAAAAGTGTGTGTGTGTGTGAAGGGGGGAGTTAAAGAAGTGGAGGGAGGGGAGGCAAACACACACTCATCCTCTGTCTGTAGATGCTGCAGAAGAAAAGACATGAGCTTTCCTCGTGATTGCATCTTCCGTCCCCCCTTTTTTTGAGCACAGAGAGACAAGAGTGCAGCTATTTACTGGAGCCCACACATAATGGCCACTTTTATTTACTTTCATCCATTTAGCCTCTGCCAAGGACTCTCTAGCATGGGGGGTGCCAAAAACAGAAGCCCTGGGTGTTTTACCAAACTCCCCCCTCCTCCTGTGCTACGTGTGTGTGCAAATGGCCTGTCTGTATTTGTAGAAACATTACATCAAACCTTCCAAAAAGCAAGAATATCTCAAGCCAAAGTAATCATCCCTTCTCAATACCCTCTCACCTCCTCCCTCCTCAATCAATATATATATATATATATATATATATATATATATATATAAATACATACACTCACATACACACACACATATGGCCTGCTATTAAAATCTCCTTCAGGCCAGACCCCATCAACACACACTGAGGCAGGCAGAGCTCCAGACTGACATCAGAAAGGTCAGTGGTGCCATTCAACCGGTGACAGAGCTGACCCTGTGTCCCCAGGCAGGTCTGTGACCACCAGTCCTCTCAGTTCACCACTGACCTTTAAGGGAGTCTCATTGCTACCAGACCTTGGGAAAATTAGGCTGAATTTTTTATCTGTAATTCATCTATCTATCGTTTAACAACATTGAGGCTGAAAAAAAGGAACAATAAATTATGTAATTTTGCCTGCAAGTTTCATACTATAAAAGAGTGTACCACATGGATTTAGGAAAATTTCAAAGTCTCCACAATCTTTTTTAATATTATTTTACCTGGCAGCAAGAAATAGTGAAATAGGCCTGTAAAGTTTCTTTTTACAGTTAATTTAAATTTTTGCATTTCCTCGTCCTTTGTTTTTACTGACATACCTTACAGTTACAGTGCTAAATAATTATTTCAATTGATGTAGACACTGCCTTTATTGTATAGCTAAAAAACACACATAAAATATCCCTGTCTTTTAAGGCATTTTCATGTGTCCTATCTTATTTTCCTTTAGCAATTTACCATCAATACTAAACTATATTGTAAATAATTCTCTTCAGCTTATTTATATAGCACTGATTTCAATTCAATTCACTTTTATTTATATAGTGCCAATTCACAACAAATGTAATCTCAAGCACTTTACAACAAAAGTCTGATTCATTCACTGATTCACAACAGATGTCATCTCAAGGCACTTTACAAAAAAGTCACTGCAATTTAATCATATACATATATTCCAATCGGTTAAAAAGTTTTCTGTTTAAGAAATCCAGGCAGATTGCATTGAGTCATTGACTACCAGTTGTGTCCCGTTGATGCAGACTCCAACCACAGCAATCCCTCATACTGAGTAAACATAATTGTTAGATTGAAAGTCCATGACTTTTCTTTTTGTTGTTGTTGCTGATTCTGGCTTTTGTGCAGTAAAACATCAACATTACATCAGCCCCTTATCCTTAACATGACTTCTGAATATATTTTATACTTAAATTTATTACACTTTAAATTCTATAAAAAGCCAAGGATTCAAATTGAATTGTCTTCATCATCTTTAAGTTTTGCTGACACTGCCTTTATTAGACAGTTAAAAAACAAAAATACAACAGTGTCATCACATTGAGGATTTACCATTTTATTTGATTCTATTCTATTTTTAAATTTAACAGGACATAGTAGAACAATGCATATGGTCCCACAGAGCGGACATTTAACTGCACTCTAAGAAATGAAACACAAGTTTTTTTGTTTTTCAAAAAATTCATTTTACTTTCAATATACTTAAAATTGTTCATTTTAGGAGAGTAATTAATAATTTTTCATTTGATTTAATAAATTTCTAAACGATGTTGTTTTACGCTTAGTTGACAGAGTTTTGTGGAAAAGATTGCCTTTACTTTATCAAGTTAATCTATTTTATTTCTTAGAGTGTGTAACAGCAGCAAAGTACGGTGGCCATGAAATGCAAACCACACCAACAAATGACTTAACAGTTCAACAAAGTAAAAACAGTAAAAAAATTGAAAAGCCCAACTACAAATTGAAAAACACTAAAACAAATAAAACATTTCAACAAATTACTATACACTACAAAAAGTGAAAAACAATACAACATATCACGAAACATTTCAACAAATCACGAAACATTTCAACAAATTACTACACATTCCAACAAACTGAAAAACACTGAATAAAATTGAAAAACACTAAAACAAAAAACATTTCAACAAATTATTACACACTAAAAGAAATTGACAAAAAACCCCACAAAACTGACTTCAACATTTCAATAAACTGAAAAATGTTTCAACAAATTGAAAAGCACATGTTCACTTTTTAAGTGCTCTCTGAGGTGTCCTTAGGGATTTGATTTGATAAAAATGTCTGGGTATTCATCGTTTTACGGGGACCAATTAACATAATAAAATTGACTACTGCAATGAATACAGTTTCAAGCAGCTTCCTCCTAGATTATCTCATCGAATCATAGACAGATCATACAGTGGGCTGTGAGGCACAGTGATTGGCGGTTTACAGGATATTTTCTTTTAAAAATTACCAGTAAAAGTAATAGTTCACTTTTCATACATGTTTCTTCTGCAGCATCTACATTTTTAGCAATCCATAGCCATGTAACGGATGGTCCTGATGAATCCTCTGAGTGTGTTTGTGTGTGTGTGTGTTTGGCAGTGTTGGGAGTAATCCATTACAAAAGTAATTAGTTACAGCAATGTATTACTTTTTTCAGTAACTGAGTAATGTAATGCATTACTTACAAAATATACAGCAATATATTACTAGTTACAATGTCAGTAACTCAAGTAAGAATTGGGCTTTAAAAAAAAATTCTGGCCAACTAATGAAACAGACCAAATCAAGTTGGATACGGTAAAACAAGATCCACTTTCTGTTGCTCAAAACTAAAACATCAGAAAATCAGCACGGCTGAGGAAAAGATCCCACTGTACAATTTAAACATTATTCACAGTGTTTTCCTAATCATCTGCTGTAGGACTTCAGACATCTAATCTTTGTCAACCATCTTTGTGATGAGTACTTTCAGCACCTTCTTTTGATTAGATTTAACAAACATTACCATGAAATAGAAGGCATGGAAAGGAGCTAGAGACTTAATTTTAATAAAATCCTGTTTAAAATACAGTATTTGTGGTGTGACACTTGTGTAAAATGTACACTGAAGTTACAGTGGTTAGAAGTCATGTTAGATATTTAAGATGTTTTGCCAAAAGTAACTTAAAGTAGTGTAACTCAGTTATATTTTTAAGACAGTAATATGTAATGCAAACATATTACATTTTTGACATTGTAACTAGTAATGTGAAATATATTACAATTTCTTTGTAACTTGCCCAACACTGGTGTTTGGCGGAGGGGGTTAGTGGGGAGATATGACTTAAACAGTGTGGCAGGTGTACACGTCATTTCCCCCAACAAAGTAATGTTTCTAAGAGGGCTGACGAAGCAGCAGAATTCCTCAGAGTTCTCGTCCTTTGCGTGCAATTATGAGCATATAAGCTTAAAAGACGAAGCTCAACAGAAAATAGAAACAAACCAAAAGGTCCATCGAACAGCTTTTGATGTGCAGTGGTCCCGCACTATAACGTGGTTCACCCTTCGCTTGCCTTTAAAGTGTAACTAAACCCCCCCCCAAATTTTTTTTGCTTATAAACGGTATAAATGCCTCTTTACCTATGCAATATTTCAGTTTCAGGGCATTTTTTGACATTTTCGTGTTAACTTGTTAAATTCTACATTTTTTGGGTCTAAAAACGTCTTAGTGCTGCCGCTCATGGTAATCATGAGGTACTGCATTTGAATTTTGTGATTGGGTGATAGTGGTATCTTTTCCATTGCCTACGTCGCAGGCACGGTCTCACAAGAGACACCCTCCCTCTCTCAGACACACTCACCCAGCCCCATAACAAATTGAAACTGCTGTGTGCTACGTGCGCAAATAGAGGCATACTGAGAGAAAAAGAGGAAGCTGAAATCCATATATCGCACTTCGAAGTGGTTTGAAGCCATAAGTTATAACCTATATGTTTTAAACAAACCGTGAATAAGGAAACAAAAGCTGAGGTAGTTCCCTACGAAGCAACTTAGCATTGATGCTAGGCTATCTGAGCTTGTTTGCTACTATACATGCTGCAGGTTTCAGGCAGCGCTGACTCAGCGGGCTGAGCCAATAGCTCAAACTGATACGTCGTTTGGCCACTGCGCTCCATAAAACCTCTCTTTACTTATGGTGGATGGCAGAGAAGATACCTCATTTCTCCCTTTACTGTAGGTAAATAGCCTTTACGGAGCTGGGCGGCCGCAAGCCATAGTTCAGCCATGACTGTCTTCCAGACCACACCCCCGCGTCCCCCTCGCGCCTATCTTCCATACTTGGCCATGCCCCTCCGTGTCTCCTGGTCTTGCCCACTTTGGTAAAGTTTTTCAAATGTTGCTGGGTGGTGGGATGATGCTTTTTCATGGGGTTCAGTTACCCTTAAAGCATACTAACGTGCATGGTGTGCTGTATCTTATTTAACTGGAGCCAACTGTCAATCTCCTCCGTGTCGTGTCTCCCGCACTTGCCAAATTTATCATTTCATATCATTCGAAGTCTTCTCATCCAGAAGAAAAAAAACAGCACAACAACCCTAACTTTGTCCCTCATTTGGAAAAAGACACCTGCACCGAGACCTTCAGTGGAGAAAGACACACCCAAGCGGGATAAAGAAACCGCATCATATTCATAATTTTATGTTTAAAATCTAGGAAGATTTGAACTTTGAAAGTATTTAAACTAGTGAGAGATGTGAGTAAATGGAAGTGTATAAAGTGTGTGGTGAGGGGTTTTACACCTCTCCAGCTTTTCCGGAACATTACCTGAAATTCGGAAAGCAAACACCCTCCTGCAAATAGTCTGCTCTTGTTTCTAGGTCTTCAGGCTCAAAAGTACCAGTAAAGGTTATCTGGAAAAAGGGTGCTTTCAGACCCAAATTAAAACAGACGAAGTCCGGAAAATTAGTTTTTCATGGCCTGTTTGAAAGAGGCTTATGAAATCCCAAAGGATGCCTCATGGAGCACATAAAAAGTAAACTTGTCCAGGGAAAAGTGGACAGTTGGTCACCTCAATTTATATATAGCAACTAAAGCAGGCTAGCAGTAGCTTACATTCACAAGTTGTACAGCTGTTATCCTGTCTTCCACATCATGCTACTTTATGCCGTCCCCCTCTCTCCTGCACTTCTCCAAAATGTTTATCCTTGCCGCTAACCGCCTCTTGTGGATCTGGGTCGAAATGAACTGCATGAATGTACACAAGCTGAATGAAGGTGCTACGGGCAGAATAACTTCTGGTTCAAAAGACCAGCAGCTCTAGCATCCAATCAGTCATTGCTTATGTTCCACACACTGGTTCCTACCTATTCCAGTTTAGTTAAGGATGTAGTGTTAATTGATTTGTTGATGTGCTTTTCAATTTGTTGAAATGTTTTTTCAATTTGTTAAAATGTTTTTCAATTTGTTGAAATGTTTATTGATTTGTTGTAATGTTTCTCAATGTGTATTGGTGTGTAGTCATTTTTTAAATGTTTCGTGATATATTGTGTTTTTCAATTTTGTGTATTTTTTTTCCATTTGTTGGAATGTTAGCCTGACGTAGCCATACTCAATTCTAATCAGAATGTGAGTCTGATACTGCTCCATTGGACTGTAATTATGGGGCGCGTTTTCACCGAACCAGGAAAAAAATGCCTCTGCACTCAATTGGATAGACCTATAACCAATCAGAGCAACGGAAGTGTGTGACGTTGCTCTGCAGAGCAACATACTTTATCTGTTCCTCTCTTAAAAGTCCTTTTTTTAAATTGATGTGCTGTTGATATCTTCTAGAAAAGACTCGATGGCAAAATCTACACATCTCAGCCATCGTTGTTGTAAACAAATTCAACCCAGGCGCTCTTTGGTGACGTGGTTGATTACGTTACTGTTGTTCACCTGTCAATCATCGTAAGCCCGATTTAATTGGGCCGAACAGATCTTGTTCGGGCATAATTGCTCCTCAACGGCGGAATGCCAGACCGAACTTCCAGACCATGTTGTGGGCGGGACTTCGGCTTCCACTCAGGCTAGAAATTTGTTGAAATCTTTGATGATTTGTTATGGTGCTTTTCAATTTTTTGTTGAGTTGTTTATTGATTTGTGGTAACGTTTTTCAATTTGTTGTAGTGTAGTAATTTGTTAAAATGTTTAGTGTTTTGTTGATGTGGTTTGCACTTCAGGGCCACCGTGGCAAAGTGATTGATAATTCAAGCATTTAAGATTCATAGAAAAGATATGAAAAACAGAATTAAAGTAATATATAAGGACCTAAGTAGAAAGCTACAATACTGTGCTGTGCAGTCACTGAAAATAAAAAATACCATAATCAGATTTAAAGAATGTCCAGATGAGTAGGATAATTTAGAAATATTTACAGCATGTGTTTATGTATTTGTGCATGAATAACATTATTCACAACACTGAAAAATATAAACTTCAAACACAGAGAACAAACAACAGTAGCAGAAATTATTATTTAAACTGAGAAAGATAACGGAAAGGGATGTAAACATTCATTGAGATTGTTGGGAGCAGTGAAGGTTATAGAGTCTAACAGCTCCTGGGAGTAAGGACCTACGATAATGTTCATTCATGCACCTTGGATGCATCAGTCTGTCTCTGAAGGAGCTCCCCGGGTCAGCAACGGCTTTATGCATGGGGTGATGTAATTTTGACCAAAGGCTTTGTGTCTTCCACCACCTCCACTGCATTGAAGGGGCATCTGAGGACAGAGCTGGCATTTTTGATTTATTTTCTTTTTTTTTATTGATTATCCTCACAAAGTGTAAATATTGTAAAAATGAATGTCATTCGTTCTGTCTTTTTGCTGTTCTGCCTTTATTATCCAGTTAAAAAATCAAAGTAGAGCAGAATCTTCACCTTGGAACTGACACTCCCTCATTGTAAAAAAATGTTTTTATGTTGTAACAAGAGTTATTCCTGTCTTTGAGGTCACAACTGTATCTCGTTGCCCCCTGGACTCATCAGACTCCTCACCTTGTGAAACTGCGTCTTGTGTGTGACTGATCACCCGGCTCTTGTGCAATGCTTGTTTTCATGCCGCAGAAAGACAAGCCATTTTCTGTCAAATGAAGCTCACAAGGGCCCGATCACAAGATAGAAAAGCTTGTCTGTGTGCGTGTGTGTGCGTTTTTGTTCTATGTGTGTCTGCTGACAGTACGGTGACGGATGCCCCCCACTCCTTGTACTTGATGCCTTTAGTAAGGGGGCCTCCTGCATTCAAAAACAAATAAGCTGCCACATAAAGATCATTACTCGTTTCTTCTCGAGTCACTCAGTGACACGTGCACACAGATCCCAGACACGTTTTAAAGGAATCCTGAGTTTTTAAATTACATTTGAAAACCACACACACATACAAAGTGTGCACCAGAGGCTAACATCTGTAAGGGATTTGTACAGTTAGATGATAGCCAATAATAAATAATGTGAACATTTGAAACTCATTTCAGTCCCCCTCTGAGTGACCCTAAACCAGGTCAGAGGAGCGTGTGTGTGTGTGTGTGTGTGTGTGTATGTGTGTGTGACTGGGTGTGTTTTTCAGGAGAAAGGAAAAGGCTGAACGTGCGTTGCCTCAATCCATGATTCATTCCTGGTTGCAATCGGATGAATCCCAGAATCCCACAGCTGTTCCCAATTCCTGTTTTACTGCAAGTGTCCCCGCTCTCACCCTTCTCCATTTCCTCTCGCAGCATAAAAAACACACATTCGATCAAATCCCACCTGCTCACATGGAACCTTTAATAATTCCAGTTAAAGAGCCTTGGCTGAAAACCTCGCTGTGGTTTAAGCTGCGACCAGCAGGGGAGGCTGTGGCACATCCTTTCAATCTCGACTCCATGATACAAAACCAGCTGATGCTGCTGGTCAGAGGTCACCAGACAGACTCGGAGAAGCACCAGGAATTCCAGATGAGTTGATCTGGAATTTAACAGAGGAGGAAAAAAGTGATGGTGGTTGGATTTTACACTGACAGAGGATATGACTCCTCATCTGTCCACCTCCTCCGCTAGCCTCTGACCTCTGGATCCTCCTCCTATTTTTCTTCTTTTTAGGACAGCATGCTGCATATTCAGCTGTTGCCATGGCACCCAAGGTTGTTTGAGACCTCAGCGAGATCATCTGTTATGTCACCTGACCTTAAGCTGAACCTCGAAACACAGAAACACACACAGACACCTCTGGTGTGATGTCATCTGAAAAGGGACCACGTTCAAAGTAGGCGCCTCTCCCGCCTCCTAATGCTCTCTATGCTTGTGTGATTAGTTTTACTGGGTGTGTGCTGAGCGTGCAGTGCCTTTGCAAAGGTATCCATCCCCGTTGATCTTATGTATGTTTTATTATATTTAAACCAGAAAGTATTTTATTGGGATTTTATGTGTTAGACAAAAATGTGTGTATAACTATAATTGAAAGAGAATAATCCATGTTTTTCAACTTTTCCCTTCAAGCCACGTCTTGAACACAGCAAAGCTGCAGGAAGGTGCTCTGGTCAGAGGATATCGACATTAAACTGTTTGGTAGACATGCAAAAACCCTATGTGTGACAGAAAACTAACACTACACATTACACTGAACACACCATACCTATGGTGGAACAAGATGGTGGCAGCATCGTGCTGTGCCGATCCTTTTCTTCAACATGGGCATCCAAAATGGTTAGAGTTGTTTAAAACCTGCACTTTCAGATGCACATCGACCCTAAACACACACTCATGCTTGAAATGGGATGGTTTATTCCATCCATAGCCTTTTAGTGTGTTAGAACTGCAAAGTCAATGTCCAAATCTAAATCCCAAAGATAATTTGTGATGAGACTTGAAATTTATGTTCATTGGAAGGTTTCCGTCCAATCTTGCAGGGCTTGTGAGACTGTAATCGACATGAAGAAATATTGTGAACTAAAACCCAACTAGGTTTATACAACCTAGTTTAAAAAACTGCCTATGCCCAGTTTTACGGAGGTGAGACCAGACAAGGAATGCCATGTGTGTAAGTGGAAGAGAGGCAGGTTAAATCTGATCCTCTCACACATTGTGCTGTGTAAACACACCTGCAAACACACACATCTTTCTTTTTTATGTCTATATGTGGACAATCATGCATTTCTCACTGTCTTGTAACAACAAGGAATTCTCTTTATAAAAAAAGAGGTGCAGCGCTCTTTGGTCCTGTATTCACATGGGTCCCCCACAGATCGGTGTGCAGACCGATTGCATAAAAACAAGTGCACAAACACTCTTACACATCTGCTTCGGTCATCTGTCCACTTCTCAGTGGCCCCTCCTTCACGGACTCTTACCCACATGCATTAATTCCCCCTGCACCATTGTAATGCCGCCTCTCCTCACCACTCTCTCTATCACTGACAGAGCAGCTCACCATGTTAGTATGATGAATGGGCCATTCTGCACCGGAAGCACACATTCAAAACCTCCCCTGCCACTGTGGGCCAGCTTCATAAACACGCACACACATGCTTCCTCCCTAAATTTCTCTCACCCCTCTTCAGTCTGTTGTCCTCTCCCCTCCTTTTCTCCCTTTCTGACCTCGCAGGCCCCCTTCCTTCCTGTTCGCCACATCTCCTGTCCCTTCACTCACTGGATCCTGATAGTGTGGTTGTGAGAGGGACTACAGCCTGTCTTTTCTGTAGCGTTTAGTGTTGCACACACTCCTGCAGCTTAGCTTGT